>JAOXYF010021125.1:0-16206 GCA_028565775.1 Sternarchorhynchus goeldii
TATTATTTTAATTCTCATCTTATTTCTTATTTCTTCTAAATAAATATCTACTTTTTATGACAGACTTGTCTCACGAGCATTGAAATTCCACTACACACCTTAGCAGTACGCTTGGACTGTTATTTCCAGGTTCTAACATACTTGAATGGGGAAAGATCAATAAATCCAAGGTAACATTTAAAAACCATGTATGAAATCACTAGTAAAACTGTAAAAAAAAAAAAAAACCAACAAGAAATTTAAGGTCTTTTGATCAAATAAGACCAAAAAAGTAAACACAATAATGAGTGTAAATTTTTTATCATACCATTCGTCCAAAAAAGGCATATTGATGTAAAGTCAAAGCTCCCTACCAGTGTAACAATAACTGTAGAGTGTGGGCATGGGATCCAGAGATAGTGGGAATAACAGAGAAGGAGAGGGTGAATGAACGAGCGCGGAGAATGAGCGAGATGGAGTGAGTGCACCTCGCACAGCTCTGTAAGGTTCCAGCGCTCATTCCTCCGTTTATTTAGTTTGAGAGAACTTGTACTGCAGACAGCCAAGGGTGTAAGAGCGGTACAACTACCTGGTGACTGTACGGAACCGTTTGGTTGAGGTTTTTCCGAGTTTTCACTGCGTAGAAGCAGTAGCATTAGCTTTAACTGCTACCAAAGATAGTCATGGGGAATTAGCCCTAGCTAATTCATTAGCAATAGTGCTAAACTATTTTGCCTGTTCAGACTTGGGATTTATGAACCTGGCTGTGAGTTATTTAGCTGTAAAACCACCTCAGTATTCCTGGAGTTTATGTTTAAAGTAGCATTGAGTAGTTTATTTTAACATTGAATAGTTTTATTTTTATTGCCTTTGTACTATCTCAAATCATTATATTCCTTGTAATACAGTCTTACATTTTGGAGAATCTGTGTCTGACTCCATTCACTGGGTATACTGTGGTTACTTGTAGTACACAGATAGATTCGGGTGTTAGGTTTTATTGTTTATACAGTAAGCTTAACAGGTGAGAACCCTACCTACGAACTCAGGTTAAATACTTATCCACCCCCTCTGTGGCGAAAAAGGGTTACATTAATAATGTGGTGATTAAATTTGATAACATCACTGCCATGAGTTTGATCCACAACAGTGGTGACTCTTCACATCGACAACTGGTCTGTACTGGTATGCCCTGGTCTGTACCCAAACTCCATATGGGGAGAATAACTTGATCTTCACAGAGTTTGCTGCTTCAGTTTTTATGCTGGCAATTTGCATTATATCTAGACTGAGAAGAGTAATCAGATGAAGTCAAGCCTTCATGTACAAAGTTCTACACAAAAGGCAACCAGTGCTGTCCACTAGGCTACCACTATCTTAATGGTGATTGGTGCAAACCATCAACAATCAATTCATCATCATGTGTCACATTAAAATAAAAAAAATAACATGTACTGTTCATGTTCATATGCTGTGTTGTGTGAATGATGTAAAGATGACACCATCTCTGTGTGTAGGTCACACTCAAGGGAGTGTGGCCTACACACAGCTGTGGCCCTCAGTAGGATCAGTTTGAGTATTCTCCCTCTGGCATTATTATTGTTACAGAAAGGTTAACTCATAAATATTAAAACTGTGCATAAAACATAATACATGAATGTTTATCTATGCTCATGCGTGTGAGAATATATTAGGGGTGGTGGAAATCTCTGTTGGGTTGTACAACAAAATCTGTCTGAGCCATGTAGTCTATATTTATCATACATGTTCTCCTGCTACATCCTGGCCCCGCCCACCTACCACTGCTGTGGTCTGTCTGTTATGACATCACTGCTGTGCCCTAATAGAAACCCAATAAAAAACATCGTTTAGGAAACGTAATCATGTATTACACATATATGCACATGCACACAGTAGTGTAACCTTTCTGGTGTTTCCCCAGATTTGTTGATTAATTTTTCATGAAGATGTTGTATTCATAATATGTTATTTTAATTTTTAAACTTTGGACACATAATTAAAGCACTGCCATCACAAAAGCTCTGTGACGTGAAGGTTGAGCCAGGATGCTGAGACATTCACTTCTTTTAAATATTTTATTAGGCATAGCGACATGAAACATAGCAGGAAATGAGGGTCACACATGGACAACTCACAAGACTCACACTCCCATTTATAAACTCAACCAACTACGAGACACATAACACATCACAATAACTGACGTACCCACACACACCCACACACACACCTACAAACACCAGACGAGGGGGCAGCTATCATTACAAGCACTTAACACAAACAAAAATGATCAAGTTCCATGAAGTCAAAAACACAAATCCTTTAAAGAAATTAAATTCATGAACTCTTTTAACTCTCTTAACTTAAAAGTGCCTCTCCTCCTCAGTGTGCTCTGTCTCCCTCTGGTTCGGTCCAGGTGGAAACAATAAATTTTCAGCCTTCGTACACACACACACACTGATCTGCAGGAGAATGTACAACATTTATACCCTGGTCTGGCTACTGGGTGTAAGGATCATGGATCTCTCCTGTTCAGAAGATTCTGTAAGACACACTGTTCGATACAGTAGTACAATAAAGGCCAGTGTCTGTCCCTAAAGTACATAAATGAAAGCTTTTGGAGTGCACAAGTAATATGCTTGAGTTTCATTTCTTACTGTTTAAAGTGAGTATTATATTAACGCCCCAATTCAACATACTTTGTTTCACGGTAGGCCGGTGTACCTGCTCCAGGGAAACGCCAACCTCGTCTAACTCACACTCACTCCTCCCTCGGTCATAATCACCGCAGTATTGACAGCACCTGTCCCTTGTTTGTTTTCATTTAAGCCCACAGGACCTGCTCTTCAACGGTGCAGATTGCTCTCTTTTTGTTGTAGTTGTCCAGCCTGCTTAGACACGCTTCGCGTGTGGTTTACTTTCGTTTTTGTTTATTGCGCTGTTACGATGTTTTACTTTTGTATTCTTAAATAAATGGATCCCTCAGCGATTCCCCTGCCAACCTTGCCTGCTGCTCCTTCCGCCTTCCCCCCATCACACTTTGTAGTATAGCGGCAAGGAAGCAGCATTAATAAAAGAGGAAGTGGTAGTCAGTCTAACAGTAACCCAAAGCTATAGTAGTTTTTATTTCAGCCAGCCAGAGTTTCTATCAACCAAAACCAATTCTTCTGTGTGAACCGATTCATATTTCACTGTATGATCAGAATTGCTGAAGAGAGTAGAATGGAGATGGACGACAATATATATGTCAATTCAGAAGCTATCAAAGACAACAGGTCTGATTCAGAAGACTGTGAGAATTCATATGTAAACATGAAGGATAAGCTGGAGACTCACAGGACCATTAATAAGAAGCCAGAGAGTTCAGGTCAGTGTACACATATTTTCAGGGTTCCCATATACACATATGCTCTCTCTCTCTCTCTCTCTCTCTCTCTCTCTCTCTCTCTCTCTGTTTCATAATTATGCCTTTGTAACAGTCTATTCAGCTAGATGGTTCTGAGCTGTACCTCAGATAATGTGTGCCTATAAACGAAAAATGGTTTCATGACATGAAACAGACTTATACAAAATAGATTTTAATATATGACAAGTGTAAATGTTTGTACAGAAATTACAGATATGAAAATACCCACCGTATTGTATCCGAGGGCACGGTACATATGTGTTATTAACATATGCCAACAATTATACAACTTTAAACATTTGAGTGAGTGCAGTGTTATACAGTGTTATATCGTTTTACAGGTCCCACACATATATTTGTGGACTGAATTTTCTCGTGTTGCCTATTAGTCACAAGTTTAGCATGTGAACAATTTATCAATATGACCTGAGTTTCAGGAACTAAAACTGCAGCAACACACAACACCCTAAAATAACCTCGACTAAATGCATACTTCAAGTTTAGCAAGTGAACAACTGACATTTTTTGTTAGTCCTTAAAAATATGCAGTTTCTTCATGTTTCAGGAATCAACACTGCAGGTAGCAGATGTTTCAGACTGGCTGCAGTGTGTCTGGGGCTGCTGTGTGTTCTCCTACTGGCTGCTGTCACAGTGATGTGGGTCAAGTTCACTGCAGAGAGAGACCAGTTACAGACCAGTAACAACAACCTGACTATAGAGAGAGACCAGTTACAGGCTAGTTACAATAGTCTCACTATAGAGAGAAAAAAGTTACAGGCTAGTTACAATAGTCTCACTATAGAGAGAAAAAAGTTACAGGCTAGTTACAATAGTCTCACTATAGAGAGAAAAAAGTTACAGGCTAGTTACAATAATCTCACTATAGAGAGAGACCAGTTACAGACCAGCCTGAGAGTCCAGACAGAGAAGTTACAGAAGGATGAGAAAAAGTTGGCTGCCATTGGTGAGTAAAACTGTAGCTTCAGTCAGTAACCAGAACAGTAAATCAAAGCAAACTAGGAACAGCACCCAGTAATAAAAGAACACTTATATCACTGTACTTGTGTGCAGTAAATGTACTACACAATGTGCCAGATAGGCCTGTCCTGATACTGTAGAGTGAGATGAGGCCCTCGGACAATAGGGGAGGTACTTAAATGAATTGTGTGTGTTCAACCATTCACAAACTTGATGGCATGACATCACCACATTTGCCAGGGTTTGTGTGTTTGTGTGACCTCAATGGAATGATATTTCAAACACTGCATCTCTTGGAGAAGGTAAGAGATTTATTTTAGAAGTTCCTTGGTTTGCCGTGGAAAATTCTATGCCTGTAAGAAATGGAGTCAGAGCCCAAGGAGTAGAGGTGCAGCAAAAACAGAATTCATTTAATGGGTCCACCCAGAGATCTCAGTCACACACAATGTAATGTGTCTGTAAGGGAGCGCTAACCTACTCTCTTGGTCACATACTCACAGGGGCAGGATGTGCTTCTTTGTCCAGATTTTTGCTTCTGCTCACACACACACTCACATGAGAGCAATGCTCTTTTTCTCTTTAAGGCATCATGATTACTAGTAATTATGATGCTAAACATTTTCAAAAGTTAAGCAAGAGCTCACAAGGTTTTGATGAACTTGTTTTCCTCCGTTATTACAGAATGTACAAACAAACACTTTAGAAAACATGATTATAACTTTCTTTCAAAGTTTATGTCACGGGAGGCCAGTCCCGCAGCACAAGGGACATGCCCCCTCCAGCAGGTTACGGCACCAAAACACGCCCACGATCCTAATCACCCTGTTATTAATGCTGCGCACCTGTTCCTTATTTCATTTATCCCCGTTTTGTCACCCATATAAACCCCACAGGTTCAGTCCACCAGTGCTGCGCATTAAAGACCTTGACCGGCCTCACTGGCAGACTTCTGCTCTCATCGCTAAACTGTGTTTCTTAACACTCTCCGTATTTAAGCGATTGTGCGCGCGTCTCGTATTTGAATGCTGTTTTCTGTTCGTAATGGAAAGTAAAGACATGCCTCTGCAACTCTCACCTCCTGCTCCTTCCTCCTACACAGACCTGTCACAAAATGCTTAACATATTTATAGTAATAAAACACACTATATTGCCAAAAGTATTCGCTCACCTTCCTTGACTCACATATGATCTTAAGTGACATCCCATTCCTAATCCATAAAGTTCAATATGACGTTGGTCCACCCTTTGCAGCTAGAACAGCTTCAACTCTTCTGGGAAGGCTGTCCACACGGTTTAGGAGTGTGTTTATGGAGATTTTTGACCATTCTTCCAGAAGTGCATTTGTGAGGGCACATACTGATGTTGGAAAAGAAGGCCTGGCTCTCAGTCTCTGCTCTAATTCATCCCAAAGGTGTTCTATCAGGTTGAGGTCAGGATTCTGTGCAGGCCAGTCAAGTTCATCCACACCAGACTCTGCCATCCATGTCTTTATGGACCTTGCATACAATGACCTTTATGGTCATGTTGGAAGAGGAAGAGGCTCCAAACTGTTCCCAAAAAGTTGGGAGCATGGAATTGTCTTGGTATGCTGAAGCATTCAGAGTTCCTTTCACTGGAGCCCAGCTCCCGAAAAACAACACCACACCATAATCCCCCCTCCACAAAACTTTACACTTGGCACAATGCAGTCAAGACAAGTACTGTTATCCTGGCAACCACCAAACCCAGCGTGATTCGTCACTCCAGAGAACGTCCCTCCACTGCTCTAGAGTCCAGTGGCAGCGTTGCTTTATACCACTGCATCTGACGCTTTGCATTGAGCTTGGTGATGTACGGCTTGGATGCAGCTGCTCGACCATGGAACCCCATTCCATGAAGCTCTCTGCGCATTGATCTTGAGCTAATCTAAAGGCCACATGAAGTTTGGATGTCTGTAGTGATTGACTCTGCAGAAAGTTGGCGACCTCTTCGCACTATGCACTTCAGCATCCTCTGACCTCGCTCTGTCAGCTTACGTGGTCGACCACATCGTGGCTGAGTTGCTGTCATTCCCAAACTCTTCCATTTTCTTATAATACAGCTGATAGTTGACTGTGGAAAATTTAGGAGTGAGGAAATTTCACGACTGGATTTGTTGCACAGGTGGCATCCTATCACAGTTCCACACTGGAATTCACTGAGCTCCTGAGAGCGACCCATTCTTTCACAAATATTTGTAAATACAGTCTGCATGCCTAGGGGCTTAATTTATACACCTGTGGAAGTGATTGGAACACCTGATTCACATAATTTGGATGGGTGAGCGAATACTTTTGGCAATATAGTGTAAATATATGCAAAACAACATGAAGAAGCATGTTTATGTCGAGGTGTCAGTCAGAGGCCTAACGTTGACACTCCTGGACCTGCAGCTCTGCAGTGAGATGATGATGCAGGCCCCAGTGGTATCAGATCTCTGCTAACTGTAAACAGCACCTTCAGTAATTCACTGTTTAGCTTAAACTGCACTGGAATAGCCCTGAAACAGTACTGACATGGTACTAGTACTGAGGGCCTACAGGAGAGCAGTTCCAGAAGTGGAGAAAGACGCTCCTGTGTTCCAGAGGTGCAGTCAGACACTCCTGTCTTCCAGAGGTTAAGTCAGACTCTCCTGTGTTCCAGAAATGGAGTCAGACGCTCCTGTGTTCCAGAAATGGAGTCAGATGCTCCTGTGTTCCAGAAGTGGAGTCAGACACCATCACATGACAGTGGAGCTTGACTCTGCCCATCAGACTCATAGAAACTTAGCAAGTCATGGGATTTTGTATGAAGAATAAACAGATGGCAGTATTAAGCAGATTGTATACCTTTGCGGCTTTAATCTTTAAAGGTGTTTGCTATTTGTCCAGTAGGTGTACGAACACAGAATCAGATGCAGTACTGTACCAGTTTACCACTGTAACCTGCTGAGTGTTTGATTCAAGAACACAAGGTGAAACAGAGGATCTCTCACACAACTAGGAAACACATTTTCACTGGTTGTGAAATTTTCTGTGTTTGCATATGTGAGTGTGTGTGAGTATGTGAGTGTGCCTGAGTGTGTGTGAGAGTATGTGAGTATGTGTGTGTGCCTGAGTGTGTGTGTATGTGTGTGTGTGTGTGTGTGTTCACCTCTGCATGATGCTCCTCATTCTGCTGCAACACCTCAATGACCAGTTCTGCCAGGCGGAGTGTGTCCTCCAGTTTTTTGGCAGGTGTAACTAACCGGCCAACATTCTCTGAGGCACAAGGACAACACTGTTAATGTGGACACAAACATGTAACACACACACTCAGGCACACTGTAAGACTGTAGCTGGTATCTACACTTGGACCTGTTCCTAATGATCACTGTGTAAGACTGTAGCTGGTATCTACACTTGGACCTGTTCCTAATGATCACTGTGTAAGACTGTAGCTGGTATCTTACAAATAATATCTCAACACTCAGACTTTAGTTTAAGAATACATATCTCTACACTACTCAGAAGTATCACAGTACTATCTACAAAAATCTAAGTAATTGGCAAATGCTATTTGAACCATCGTCACTGTATACAGGCCTCCATTAAGGGCTTGATGATTACTGAATCATCCTAATCATCCCTAATCCCTGAAACTGTGAAGTCTGTTTTTAAATGCATCTTTGCTGTAACTGAAAACCCCTGCTGTGTTTAAGTTTGTGTGTGTTTTGTGTGTGTGTGTGTGTGTGTGTGTGTACAGGCTCTGGACCAGTGGTCACTCTCAGTTTGTGTGTGTGTTTTGTGTGTGTGTGTTTACAGGCTCTGGACCAGGGTTTTTTTTGTGTGTGTGTGTGTGTGTGTGTGTGTGTGTACATCTTTGCTCATTACTCTCTCTCTCCATGTTCCGCATCCAAATTGGAAATTGTTCAGTGTGGTTGTTTAGTGTGGCTGATGTAGTGTGGTTGTTATAGTGAAGTTGTAGTGTAGTTGTTGTAGTGTGGTTGTTGTAGTGTAGTTATTGTAGTGTGGTTGTTATTGTGGTTGTTTACAGTGGCTGTTTAGTGTGGTTGTTCGTGTAGTTGTTTTGGTGTGGTTGTTTTCGTGTAGTTGTTTAATGCAGTTGTAGTATTGTTGTAGTATAGCTTTTCAGTGTAGTTGTTATAGTGTAGTTGTTGTAGTGTAGTTACAGGGTAGTTGTTGTAGTGTACTTGTTTAGTGTGGTTGTTGTAGTGTGGTTTCCTCAGGGTAACAGTATCACAGTATTTCACACAAAGCCTTTTCTCCGATTCTGTCTAGCACATCTGGTTTTATGCGTCACACATTTATGCGGTTACACATGAGACACAGAGCTCAACAATGGTCTATCTAGTATGAGCCAATGTGGTGTTGAAAAATAAACAGACACAGACACACAATGGGGTTAATGAAAGGGCAGACATCTGTAAGACCAAGCTATTGACTGAGAAGGGCTGGTATGAGGCAAAAATTGTTTGTTTCAACCACTTTAAGGTCTGAAGACATTTTTGTGTCAGCATAATTACCAGCTCTCTGTCTGCACATTACTGTTACAGACACGTTCACGTGACCATTACAGAGATGATCACGTGACTGTTCTAGAGACATTCACGTGAGTGTTCTAGAGATGTTCATGTGACTGTACTAGAGCCGCTCATGTGAGTCTTACAGACACGCTCACATGATTGTTACAGATACCCTCACGTGACTGTTCTAGAGACGTTCACGTGTCTGTTACAAAGATGCTCACGTGACTGTTCTAGAAACGCTCATGTAACTGTTACAGATACGCTCACGTGACATCCTTCTCTGCCATTGACTGTCCAGCACACACTGCTGCACGTCACACTAACCCTTCAACCCTTCTTCTGTTTCTCAGTGACTTAAACACTTTAGTGATGTTCAAAGTAAACAGAAAGAGGAGCATAGAGGAACAGTGTAAAGGGTTCAAGTGGAGGTGAGGTTAACAGGTGGAGGTGAGGTTAACAGGTGGAGGTGAGGTTCATAGGTGTGTGGCTGTGCAGTCCATCAGGCACCTGAACATGTGTGCTGTGGAACAAAGGCCTTGCTGGGGGAAATGAGGTACTTCACACACAACAAAGAGTGGACGGGAAAAGCAGGTTCTTATTCTAATTCTAATTCTTCCAACAAGGTGTGAAAGGAATGTGAACTCAGTCTGCTCCAGATGCAAAGGCACATTCCTTTCTTTACTTTAAATGTGCTTGATGTCAATTTTTCAGGTTAAATAGACAGTTAAAAGTTCTTGCCTGATTTTACACTAAATTTAGCGACATTCACGTTACGTCTATATCAGATGAAGACTGTCTGCTACAGTGCACCTTGTGTTGAGGTCAAAGGGATGATGCATGTCTGAAACAGTTTATTATGATTAGAGCAAATTCCCTCTCAATTCAACTGAAACTGTGATTCCATAATGCTGATTTAGTAAATGACCTGTGAAATTCTCCTTGTTTGGTATCAGTATATTTAAGCTCAAATTGATTATGTGTGCTGAACTGTGAGGGAATCCAGCAGCTCCCAGTGAGTCGGCACCTCCAGGGAGGAGCATGGCTCCCAGTGAGTCGGCACCTCCGGGGAGGAGCATGGCTCCCAGTGAATCTGCACCTCCGGGGAGGAGCATGGCTCCCAGTGAGTCCGCACCTCCGGGGAGGAGCGTGGCATCATCACTTCAGGACGCAAAGCATGGGGGACTAGAGGGAGACGCACGGAACAGCATCGCAGCATTACTTTGGCGCTTTCAGGCAGGGCCATAGTAACACTGTGAGGCGTTATGCCCATATATGGACAGGGAATGCTCTTTTCAGAATGACTTTAGTAATTAGTCAGACAAAAGGTTCACCTGGATCCTTCTGATCTTTCAGAGATTTCTCAACTACAAAGAGAACAAAAGAGAGAGGGAGGGGAGGAAGAGATGAGAGGGGAGGAGAGGAGAGAAGGAGGAGAGAGACAGTCAGCCAGTATTCCATTCTGGAGGCTTATGATGTGAGATAAGAGAGAGAGAAGAACAGAGAGAGAAGAACTGAAAAACAGAAAGAGAGAAGAAAACAGAGAGGGAGAGAGAGATAGGGTTAGATAGATAGGGAGAGAGAGAGGGAGAAAGAGAGAGGGAGAGAGAGAGAAAGGGAGAGAGAGAGAGGGAAAGATAGAGCGACACCTACAGCCAAGTCCATCTCACAGTAACCCTGTGAGAAACTCTCAAAAGGTGTGATAGAATAAGCAGGCTAACCCTGAACCCTCGACAACTTTCTTGCTATGATGTGATCAAAACAGACACACAGTGATACTGGACGGTACACAGAGAAACATCAAACAAACAGAAAAAGCATCAAACTGCATCAGAGACAAAACACAGTCATGGATTCATGGACTCAATGATGATCAAACATAGACAGGCCTGGGCTGCATTTGAGGTGCCTAGATGTGGAATGTCCCCTAACTTCACTCCCTGAACCACAACAGCAGCTCTGAGCAGGTGTGGGAGCTGCAGTTCTGCTCATGACCAGCAGGGGCAGGAGGGGTGGGGCAGGAAGGTTGGGACAGGAGTGATGGGGTAGGAGGGGCGGGGCAGGAGGGGTTGTGCAGGAGGAGCGGGGCAGGAGGAGCAGGGCAGGAAGGATGGGGCAGGAGGGATGGGGCAGGAGGAGTGGGGCAGGAAGGATGGGGTAGGAAGGATGAGGCAGGAGGAGCGGGGCAGGAAGGATGGGGCAGGAGGAGTGGGGTAGGAAGGATGGGGCAGGAGGAGGGGGGAAGGAAGGATGGGGCAGGAAGGATGAGGCAGGAGGGGCATCATACAGAAGCAGAAGTAAAAATGCATTCAGTTCAGACAGGATACACACAAGTCAGCAGGAGAAAAGAAACGAAAGGGGTGTGTGTGTGCATGCGTGTGTGTATGTGTGTGTGTGTGCATGCATGTGTGTATGTGTGTGTGCATGCGTGTGTGTGTGTGTGTGTGCATTCATGTGTGTGTGTGTGTGTGTGTGTGTGTGTGCGTACGTGTGTGTGTGTGTGTGTGTGCATACATGTGTGTGTGTGTGTATGTGTGTGTGTGTGTGTGTGTGTGCATGACACGCAGAAATAAAGGAAGTGTGGGAGAGAATGTGTAGGTCAGAGAAGGGTGAGACAGGTACTCACGGATGGTTAAATCCATCACTTGTGATGCCAAGCAGTAGACAGGATGCTCAAACATCTCTCTCTTTTTTCCTACAAAAGAGGGCGGGGCATGCAGGGGTCAAACCAGAAAGAGAAAGAGGGCGGGGCATGCTGGGGTCAGAGCAAAGAGAAAATGGAGAGGAACACTGGGAGCTTGTGCAGTTGAGGCCTGTAGAGGGCGCTCTGGAGTGTTTCAGCAGAACATGGGTTGTTTGGGGTGCAGGAGGAAGTTGTCCTTTGTTGCTAATTTAATGGAATCCCTCACTCACCATTAAATGCTAATATCACCAGGGAGTTGTCATGTGACACCTCCCTGGTGATATTTTGCTATTTGCTAGGAGTTTGCTATCATGCAAACTCCTCCCACAACCAGCTTTCTTTCCCTGTTAGATCAACTTCATATTTGCTGTAAATTGTCAGGGTTTAGAAAGTTATAGTTGGGAAGTTTGGTAAGTTGTTACTGAGTAGGTGAGTGGAATTCTGGGAAAAGTGAGGTATATGATTTTTGAAACAAAGATTAATGCACACTGGCTATACAGCCCCGCAGTTGGGATCAAGTAGGATCAGGTGCTTTGCAGTGTTTTCTGAGCTGAACTTGGCAGTACAGCTGAGTTTAGCCATCTGGATTCCCGAGTGCCTCCTGGGGGAGTCCACCTCGCTCCCTGTCTCGGGTGAGGACATATTGAGGACCCTCTGCCTTATATGCACGAGCTCCTCAAGTTGCTTGGGAAAACTGCAAGTCATACAACATATGTGATTTGTACAAATTCTGTTACTTTACATAACTGATGAGTTGCTTGACTTTTGAGGTTGAACAGGAAGTACAGGTTCTACAGAGGAAGAGGCGGGGCTGTTTTGTGCGAGCTGTGTTTGGAGTGTGTGCTGTATTTGGAGTGTGTGCAGTGTTTTGAGTGTGTGCTGTGTTTGGAGTGTGTGCAGTGTTTTGAGTGTGTGCTGTGTTTTGAGTGTGTGCAGTGTTTTGAGTGTGTGCTGTGTTTTGAGTGTGTGGTGTGTTTGGAGTGTGTGCAGTGTTTTGAGTGTGTGCTGTGTTTGGAGTGTGTGCTGTGTTTGGAGCTGTTGTAAAAGAAGAAAGTCTGCAGCAGCAAAGTCAATGCATAGAAGAACCAGCGCAGCACCAGAGAGACCAGTGCAGCACCAGAGAGACCAGCACAGTGCCAAAGAGTCCAGCTGCAGGAGACTGGTGAAAACATGTGAGCTGGACTAAGAAGCAGGTGAATGGTCTGAACAGGAAGGAGATGTCAGTCAGAGGAAGGAGAGCTTTGAACAGTTGTTGGTTTCTGTGGTCTTGACACCTGGAGCATTAAGGTGAAGCTACAGGGAACAAGGACATGAGTGGACAGAGTACAGCATCTGAGAGGGGAAGGAGAATGCATTTTTACTTACAGCTGGAAGGTGCAACTGAGGTTAGAACCCACACCGGGAAGTGAATCCAGAACCCATACAAACGAGTGAGTCTAGAACCTACACCTGCAAACACGCGCCTGTGACTGAGACTAGAACACACACCATGACTGGATCTACAACCTTTACAAGTTGCAGAGATTAGAGCAAACCTGAGGAATCACAGCTGTGACTGAATCTAGAACCTGCATCAATGACTGAGGCAGACACACTACATCTTGGATATAATAAACCCCCCGCTCCGTCCAGGGAGGGAAACATGCAAAGAGCCCTGAGAGAGTCAGTGAACAACTTGTGAAAGACTCATGAGAAAAAGAACATTCCTTCACACCTGGTTTCAACTTTTCCTGAAACCTGGAAGCCTTTGATTCAGCCTTGGTCTTGCAGTCTTTCTACAGTGGTTCCTGTGTTGACATGAACTAATGTAAGCAGTAATCAGTGTTGGGAAAGTTAGTTTTAATGTGTATTTCACTAGAGATTACAAGAACAAATACCTTTAAAAGTAAAATCTATCATAATATATTCCATTAAATCACTAAAAGTGAGATCATTTCAACACTGATGCTAAAGTAATCCAAAGTATTTAAAATATGTAACTCGCTTTGATTACAATTAATAATATTTAAATAAATTTATTCTGTAATCTGTAGTGAAATACATTTTAAAAGTAAACATAACCTTCCCAACACAGTTCTCAGACCTGTGACCATCAGGAAGTGATTCATTTAGCTTAGCCTTTGCTCCCCTACTAATTAAGACTAATTAAGACCAACATATTCCACATGTGATTATTCCACATGTGATGATTCCAGTTTATTCCACAAGTGATTTGGTTTCTTTTGGAATGATACCATGTGTACCATGATCTTCTAAATAATCCATCATATTTCTGAGCATAAAGGTCACGGCAAGGAAAGCCAAGCAGCTCCTGAGCAGACGTCGATCACTATGTGCATACAGCAAACTCTGGACACTCTGGACACTCTACACACTCTACACACTCTGGACACTCTGGGTACTACAAACTCTACACACTCTGGACACTCTACACACTCTGGGCACTACAAACTCTACACACTCTGGACACTCTGAACACTCTACACACTCTGGACACTCTACACACTACACACTCTGGACACTACACACTCTACACACTCTGGGCACTACAAACTCTACACACTCTGGACACTCCACATACTACACACCCTGGACACTCTGGACACTCTTCACACTCTGCACAGTTTGGACAGTGTCTGCTCAGTTGCAACATTTGAAAACTGCTATTGGAACTCAGTGCTCTATTATCATCTGTCCACTGATCCTGCTGAAACTTACTGGGTGCTTTTGTAATACATTCGATTCTCTGCTAATAATAATAATAATAATAATACAGCTTCAACAGCACCCATAGTAACAGCACCCATAGTAACAGCACCCATAGTAACAGCACCCATAGTAACAGCACCCATAGTAAACCATATATTCATGGAATTATGAACAACATATCTGCACTATATCTCATATCTGCACTATACCTCATGACCTTTACTATCATGACCTTTACCCTCACAACCTTTACTACACAAAAGCACACCAGAGCAGAAGAATGGAGAGATGAGCTCTTCTGCGTTCTACCTTCCACTTTGGCGTATTCAGACAGGCGCTGGTAGTTGATGAGGGCAGCCTGTTCCAGACACTTCCGAATCAAGAGCTTCACCTCCTCCTGAGGAACCGCCGTCACAATGTCCTTCATCAGAACCTGGTACCATGCAGGGAGAGACCTGACAACCTTTGACCTTTGGACATTTTGAGCCTATACACATTTTGCCAAATTTCTGTTTACAAATGTTTGTAAAAAAAACTGTAACTAATCAGCTTTCAGTAACAATTTCACTATTAGTAGAGTAGGAACTGGCATAGTGGTGTTTACAGGTGTTTGTTTACAGGTGTTTACAGGTGTTATTAGTGTGGACGCAAACGCACCCTCTCCAGCAGGGACAGAGTGGCCTTGAGAGAACCTTCTGGACGCCCGAATGGGAAACAGTACCTGGAGAGAAAAAAAGTTCAGCATGTACTGTTTAGACTAATGAACACAAAATGAACCACTATTTTATACACAGAGATAGTTTTTACATATAAATATATAAATCATTTATATGTTTTATATATGTTATATTAATAAGTAAAAACCTGAAGTGTGTGATCTGGTTGTCCAGCAGCACTCTCAGTCTCTCTTTAATCTCCTCAAAGCGCTCATGCTCTTCTACTGTGACAGTGCCAATTCCATCAGGCCTGTACACACACGTGCACACCCACATGTGCACACCCACACACACACACACGTACACACACACACACACACACATGGGGTCATATAGGATCATATGAAAAACACAATAATCACACCCCTGATTCTCCTGCTATAAACAGTATCCTGTTCAAAAGGTTTTTTGACAGTATATGCTGGGGTGTAATTTTGCACCTGTGTGTGCACGTGTGGGTGTGCACGTGTAGGTGTGCACATGTGGGTGTGCACGTGTGGGTGTGCACGTGTGTGTGAGACAATGGGATAACACACACCAGCTCCAATCACCCACAGCAGGTCTGCCTTTACCTGAGCAGGAGGAGCGGTTGCTACTGGTTACCATTCTCCCCACTACAGGGTCACTGCTCTGTAGTCTTTATCCAAATTAGCAGACGACCAATCAGAGCTGCTCGAGCAGGTTGGCACACCTGTGTGATGTGTGTGATGTGTGTGACATACTCTGACCAGGTGGCAGACTGAACAAGCTAGTTCAGCACCCTTCAGCCATGATCCTGGATCACGATGGAATCTAGGTCTGTTCTAGTGTAGTCAGAACCTCAGAAACCTCAGAGCCTAAGAAACTCAAATCCTCTGAACCTCTGAAGGTTAGGGTTAGGGTTAGATCTGAATATCTTTATACTCCTTAAACTACTTCTTATCATTATATTAATACAGAAGATTTGAATGGTTCCATCCTGTTGAATGGTTCCATCCTGTTGAATGGTTCCATCTTGTTGAATGGCTCCATCCTGTTGAATGTACACCTCTTTCTGTTTTACACACATCCTGATTCTCTAACGACCCTCCCATGATTTCTGCTCTATTCCAAGGTAGTCTGTAAGTTGAGGAATAGCCCTAGCCTTACCCCACCCCACTCCTACCCCCACCCCTACACCCACCCGTACTCCAACCCCCACACCGGCCATGGACAG
>JAOXYF010021126.1:0-10320 GCA_028565775.1 Sternarchorhynchus goeldii
TATATATATAGAGAGAGAGAGAGAGAGAGAGACAAAGATATATAGAGAGAGAGACAGGTCTGGGATCATATTTTCTGGTCTCTTTTTTGGGGTTTTTTTCCATTGAAGCATAAACACAAAATGACTCCTCTCAGCTCACACACTTTCTGATCACTCCAGTGACCTTTAACCCAATGATGCTGCTACATTTTCACACCCAAATATCGTTTAGCATTTATCCACCGAGCACCGCCAAACCAGACACCTCAGCAGATCAAGAACCTCGGTGACAGTGTGGCTAATTATAGCAACTCTGACAGACGAAGCGATGTAACAAGAGTGATGATGGTGATAATGATGGGGATGAAAGTGATGATGCTGACGGTGATGAAGATGAAGGTGGTGACAAAGGTGATGAAGGTGGTGATGATAATGGTGGTGGTGGTGATGATGAAGGTGATTATGATGAAGGTGGTGATGAAGGTGGTGGTGATGAAGGTGATGAAGGTGGTGATGAAGGTGATTATGATGAAGGTGATTATGATGAAGGTGGTGATGATGAAGGTGGTGATGATGAAGGTGGTGATGATGATGAAGGTGATTATGAAGGTGGTGGTGGTGGTGAAGGTGGTGGTGAAGGTGGTGGTGGTGATGAAGGTGATTATGATGAAGGTGGTGATGATGATGATGAAGGTGGTGATGATGATGATGAAGGTGGTGGTGGTGATGAAGGTGATTATGATGAAGGTGGTGATGATGATGATGAAGGTGGTGATGGTGATGAAGGTGATTATGATGAAGGTGGTGATGATGATGATGAAGGTGGTGATGATGATGATGAAGGTGGTGATGATGACATCAGCAGCTTTCAACTGTCCTGCTGTTCGTCTAAATCATCGTCTGAGGTAGACAGTCGCCAGATGCTCTCTCAGAGGTTAAGGGTTAAGGGTTATCATCTGAAGCAGACGGTCACCAGACGTGGAATACGACTGCAGCGGAGTATCAAACCACTCAAGTGTTTAGCTGCACCACTAGAGGGCGTCATGATCACCACTCAGGTGCAGGAAAACCAGAACCAGAGCATCACGATCCCTGGAGCATCACCCCTGTGGGAACTTCCTGCATGTTAAAACACATGACGCAGGTGAGTGCAACTAATCAGGGAGATTTTGTTTGAAGTTCCACAAATAATAAAATAATAACATCAGAACAACTGACAGGAACGACGGCTAGGATTCCTGAGGAAAGCGGTCTGTGTGATGTACATGCCCGTCCTGCCTCATCTGATTACACCAGCGTTCTGATGATCTGTCCTGCCTCATCTGATTACACCAGCGTTCTGATGATCTGTCCTGCCCGAGCATCAAACTGCAACTCCTGCTCTGATTGTGAACGGTAGTGAACCTTCCTCCCCATCCTCATTGGCCAATTGCTGGCTTGCCGGTTGTGGTTTCGAGTGGTTTCCAGGTAGATCAGATACGCTGCATACTAATCAGACTCTTGTCTTGTCTAGTGACGCATGAGGAACAGTGCACTGGCATGAATGGACGTGAAACATTCCCACCGTTATGGTTCACAGGGGGTGATTCATTACAACAGTATGTCTCTGACCTTTTCACTGATTTATAAACAGAAGAGGAGAACTTACAGGGGAGGAACAACACACCCCTTCATGTTTATACTGAACTATCATTTATACTATCATTGCATTCGCTATTCATTGTTAGTGAGACCGTGTCAGTCAGGTCTTAACATTTACATTAGCATACATGTTCAAAATGTACTGTAT
Source organism: Sternarchorhynchus goeldii (assembly GCA_028565775.1). Lineage (NCBI taxonomy): Eukaryota > Metazoa > Chordata > Actinopteri > Gymnotiformes > Apteronotidae > Sternarchorhynchus > Sternarchorhynchus goeldii. The sequence continues at coordinate 1,769 of JAOXYF010021126.1, forward strand.
TTATAAGTTGCTATAACAACTGTGAAATAGACATAAATCCAGAGAGAAATCGTTTTGCTGACAAGAACACTTGAGATATGAGCAGAGACCCACATTTGTGAGGTCAAAATTCACAGAGGTCACTAGGATCCTGCATGACCTTTAGTCTAGAATCTCTGCTTGGCTCAGCAGAAAAAGCAGCAGTTGTCCTGATCTAAATCCTGATCTAAATCCTGATCTAAATCCTGATCCAAGTGCATTTCTTTCTGATAACATCATTCACATTTGACTAATTTTTGAATATAAATCTAATGTAGCACTCTGGTATCTAATGTAATACTCTTGTATCTAATGTAGCATTCTGGTGGTATCTAATGTGCATAATGTAGGACTCTGGTGGGTGCGTGTGAGTGTGTGTGTGTGTGTGGGGTTCAGGTCTAAAGAGGTTCCTTTGTAGGTCTTCCTCCTAATCCTCCAGTGCACAAAAACACAAGCGATTAAATAATCACCACACGGCAGAATAACTGCAATACCATCAAAACATCACCACAGGAAGCAACTCACAGCTCAGACCAGGGGCAGATGTATAGAAGCAGGGGGGGCAACTGTACAGAAGCAGGGGGGGCAACTGTACAGAAGCAGGGGCAGAAAATACACAGCTGTCAAATACAACACAAACCTATGAAATACAACACACAGCTGAACACACTCGACAGCACTGAGGCCATGGATGTAATGACTTGAGTTTGCGTGTCCTAATGAGGGTCTTTGAACAGAAGTTTTCTGCACACAAGACCTCCCACAGCTCCTAACAAAAAGGAGAAGTGAGTTTTCAAATGGTGTGTGGAAAACATTTACTGGTGTTACTGGTTTAGTGTGAATGGGAAGTGGTGTGATGTTATACACTGCTTCTCTTCTCCACAGCCTTCATGCTCTTAAAGGATCTTTCCAGGAACTGGAGAGGGATCAAGCCACTGAAGTTGACCTCTCATACCCTTGACCAATTATGAGACCCGCCTTACAGGAAGTGGGGGTCTGGCAGGATGCAGATCTTTCATCGTCTGCATAGATGAAAGAAAAACCACAGCGTGACGACGACGGTAAGAAAAAACCTCACGGCAGTTGTTTCCGGTTTGTTCCACAGCGCAAACCCAAGCAGAACCCTGCTGTTTCTCACATCGCCCCCTCCCCTCCCCTCTCTCCACCCTCCTCCTCTCCTCTCCCGCAGGAAGACTGGAGTTTATTTTTGAATTGGACAGAAAGAATGCACGCCATTTCCTGTGTGGAGCTCTGTATGAACTTGGGAACCCTTCACTGATCAGACAGACTTTTTCCAGTGTGGACCCACACAGACCTATTCTCCCCCAACAGACCTACAGACCCACACAGACGTATTCTCCCCCAACAGACCTACAGACCCACACAGACCTATTCTCCCCCAACACAGACCTACAGACCCACACAGACCTATTCTCCCCCTAAACATTGACCCATAAAGACCTATTGTCCACCAACACAGACCTTCAGATCCACAGACCTTGACATCCACTTTCCCTCTCCCAACACAGACCCATCACCCAAAATCCTTCCACAGCACTGATTTACAGACTCGCACAGACTCACATCAATCTATACACAGACCCATCCCCAAACACATAGAACACCAAACCACCCAACACTGATCTTCATGCCCACAGTGTTCTGATGTAAAACTCAAGCAGAGCACATGATACTGCTATTCATTTGGAAGCAGAAATCAAAACTACTTCTTGCCAAGTGTTTGATCAATTTTATTAATAAATAATCAACAAATAACTTTCTCTGTAAATAGTTTGTTTTACCGTAGCTAATATGTCTGATCATAACTTAGAGAGACAACAAAATATTAAAAACAAGAAAAAATATACAGAAAGAAAAAAGAAGAACAGAAGTAGTTTCTTCCCATTTTGGGTTTTCACAACCCTGTCGTGATTCTCACGCCTACAGGCCACGCTGTGTTACTGCTCCCAGATCAGTGTGGAAGAGGTGCAGCTGCAGATCGTCCTACTCACTTTATTATATGGGACGTTTCTTGTGATTCGATGTCGTACAGCATGTTCACTGATGAAAAATGTTTAAAAATGATTTGTGATAAAGGACAAAACAGAGGACTAAACAGAGGGGTAAGAGGGTTTGGTAAAGGGGGTGTTATGGGGTAAAGGGTTTGGGGGGGTGTTATGGGGTAGAGGGTTTGGGGGGGTGGAGGTTGTGGCGGGATTGAGTGTTGGAATACTAAATAAAATGGCTCGTTGGGAGAGCTGAATTATGGGCAATGGGAATGGAAAAAAATAGAGCTTTGTACTATTAATGCACATGTGACTGGATTATTTGGACTATAAAGTAGAATTTAAAGGAGAGTTTACTGAACACATGTACCCCACCCTGTCACCCCATACGCCTGCATGTGCACAGCAGGACAGGCCTAAACTACACAAACCTACTGCCTCTGTGTTTTCCACAGAGACAAAAACATCATGGAAGCAGTTAATGTACAGTACAGTGAATTTGGGAAGCATGGACAGCATGTTTCATCAGAAAACACTGTCATTACTAGTGCAAAGGGGCTCGCACAGCAACTAAACCAACACACAGGCAGCTTTGGGGCAGCAGGTGTAAGAGACCAGCATGACTGTCACATTCCTGCATTTCTCTTACTGAATGTAGTTCATCTTTGGATACTGTCTGCGTTTAAAGACTTTCTCCTACTTTCAAAGACTTTCGCCTGCGTTTAAAAACTTTCTCCTGCGTTTATAAATTTTCTCCTGTTTAAAGACTTTCTCCTGCATTTCTCCTGCTACTTCTCTCCCCTCCCCCCACTTCCTCTGGTCTTTTCCTTCCGTCTCACATCTGAACGAAACTTGGAGCTTCCAGTCACGTTCTCTCCAAGGTTTCTGTTCCTCACTGTCACACGCTCATCATGAAACCTTTATTCCACAGTGGCTTCCTGGTGGGTTCTGGGTGTACTGGCATTTGTGGACTTTTTACCTGTGAGTGGAACATCTCCCTCCTCAAACCTTCTCCACTAGTGGAGGTGGCAGTTCAATCTCGGCTCTCATAGCGAGGCCCTGATATTTTAGGCTCTTACCACGTTATTTTTACGTGATGTTTTAGTGAACGCACCACAGCAGATTTCTGGCTTGCTGCGAGTTCCACACAGGTTTGCCAAAGGTTAGTATGCTTTTAGGATGAAAGTGGATTCCTCTCAAAAAGAAGGTTCCTGTGAGCAGAAGAATCACCAGAGAACGACATTTCTTAAATGTGTCTGGTACAGGAACAGCAGTGAGCCTGCAGTTCTTCACACTATAATCGCAATGCATCAGGTAACATTGTACAGCATATCAGATACTGTGTACCATCATCCACAGTCTATGAAGCTGATGTCCAGTCCAGCTGGTGTGTGCTGGACTGCTCCAGCCTGGTGGGTTTGGTGCTTTGGTGTGTGATACAGCGTGTTTAGTAAAAGCCCCGCCTCCGTGAGACTATTTGGAATTCTCCACATCTGTTGGTTCTTTTCTGAACATTCTAGAACTGCCCGTCGAACCCTGCCTTGGGTCACTGTGCTTCCAGGCTTATGCAGTCAAAAAACACCTGGTCATGTACAGTCTGCTCAGAAAAGGGGGGGTTGCATGAAGCTAAATGCACTATCCATTTGAAAATAACATACAATTACCTCCTACATCCCACTATAATCTCAGGCACAGGTGGCAGTGTTATTCTGACTCAGTCAGAAAGAGAGAGAAACAAAGAAACAACAGAGAGAAGAGGAGATGGAGGCTGGCAGAGGAGGAGTGGAGGGGAGTCCCTGGCTTTCTGGGATGAGCAGCTCTCAGATCTCACACACGTTACGAGGGGAACAAAATGAAGTGATCCACTGCCTCTTCTCCAGTAGCTGGGCTTAAAAACCTCTGACGTCTGGCGAGGTTCATTCCTTCTACACGCATGTCTCATAACAAGCGTGTTACAGAAAGAGAATGAGATTCAACGCCACACGTATTAAACCCTGGAGCTCCTTCTCATGCGTGATGAATAAAGCAGTGCAGGACTATGGCAGGACTGTGCGGGACTATGTAGGACTGCGGCAGGACGTGCAGGACTGTGTCACAGGATGCAACATCCTGCAACTCAAGAGTAAAACTGGCACCTGGATGACATGAGGAAGAAGTCAAAGACACCATGCGCTCCTATAAGAAGAATATCACGAGACGGTTCCAGCAGTTCAGGCGGAAAAGCGCGCGCTGCTGCAGTAGCTTGCGCTACTTTCAAAAAGGTGTGTGCGGTAGTCCAGTGAACCGCAACTGCCTATAACTGGGAGATTGCGCAGTATTATTCTGGCTATTCGAGTACTGCGCAGCTGGCGCATTACGTTGATAAGCTCGTTACCTAGACTTTGTAGTCCTACGCTCTCGGGCAGACTTCAGAAAATCTAAGTTAACAGCCCTGGGAAAGTCAGGACTGAGTGCAATATGCGCCAATAACCGCCAACACAATGTTACGCCAACTTCACAACTGCTGTAATTTAAAACAAACAAATAAACCCAACATTAAAAGCACAAATGTTTGGCGTGTATAGTGCAACGTAAAATAACTACACGATATCTATTCTTCGTCTCTCTACTGAAAACAGACTGGCCTACATTTTAAGCACTCCCGTGCGTCTTTGTCTCGGTCTCCGTGCGCCACTTACTTAAAGTCCCCGTGGCTCGCGACACTTTAAAGAGCGAATCATGCGGTTTAAACGAACGTAGTGGTCGCAGACGGAGAGAGGGCTGGAAAAGAAGCCCGCGTTTGCTTCTCCAGACGGTTCTCTGATGTTCTTCGTTATGTCTAGACTCCAGGTGCCTCTGTGCAGAGGGCGGCGGTCGTTCTGGGGGAGGTGTAGCCTAGTCAGACAAAAGCGTGTGGGGGTGGGGGGATTTTCCGGTGCGATTATAAGCACGCAGTCTTTAATGCATTTAACAGTTAGGTCGTTCTATCCCTGGTCTGGAACACCTTTCCGCGACCCGACAGGCTTCCACACTGGACCGGAACGACAGCGCACAGATTTTGTAAAGCCTAATTAGCCACATCTGGATCCTGTCAGTACCAGACGGGACGTCGCGTGAGCGTTAGGCCCAATGCGCTTCTCTTGTTGTTTTTTTGCTTATATTTGTAAAGGTTATTTTAGAGACTGGAGCAGAACACGGTGTAGTTTGATGTGTACAGACTACACGTTACACAGACTGGTTCTTTCTTCTGTCTCTTTGTCTTCTGAGATTTAATCAAACAATTTAAACATATGGCATTAAAAAGCGACTTTTGGAACCGACGCATTGCGTAACTTAACACTCAGAGCACCACGGACTATTAAATAACATCGCTGCCTAACTGCCGTGTAGAAAACTTCATTTATAACCTAAAGGGACAGAGAAATCTGTCCACTTTGCTATTTCTACATGTTATTCTGGGCAACTCTTATAGAGCTAAAATATCAGACTTCGGTCGGGTCCACGTGCAGCGGTGGTAACGCTCAGGTGCGTCGGCGGTCAGGTGGATAGCGGCGCGTGCTCGCCGGCCCGGTCACGGACTCTCATTTTCTCTGCCGCTTCATCAGACTGGTGAACAGGCTACGCCGCGCGCCAGGAGCGGAGCCACCGATTTGGGAAATAAAACTATCTATGAAAACTACATTCGTTTCCATTATCAATGCTCAAATTATGAATTTAGGTCCAGTTTCTTTAGATAATCGATGCGAAAAACGTGAGCGTTTAAAGTTGTTCTGAAGTTCCTTAAAGTATGTTGAAAAAATAAAACAAAGAGACGTGAAACACGGCGAGAGAAAAACCAGGCGGAAACAAAGTCGAGTTTAAAAACTGGTTGTGAAACTTTAGTCGCGACAGTTTCTAGTTTCTTTTTCGTCCGCAGTCGCATCGTTACACTGAGCTTTGATGAAGCAACCTGGGAACGTGAGCTGGAAAAGGGCAAAAAACAACACGTACTCACGCAGTTCAGACGCCTTGTCACGTAAAGCCCGAGACTGGAAACACGGAGGGAAGCCGCTGCTCTGGAGAGGAGATGCTTGTTTTTTTTAGATTAGTACAGAACCACAGTTCTTCCGACTCCATTCCCACACCTGACCGTGCACTTCATCCACATCACTGCGCTCCACTCGCCGAATCACAATTTCTCAACATGCCGCCGACAATCACGGGCTTGAGAGCGTCACGTGTCCCAGAAGGACTCGTTTAATTGGCTGTGAAGGTATAGGTCGGTAACCGACAGCTCTTCATGATTGGATGAGCGCAAACGTCGTCGATGCCGTATTCAAGCTCGCGGGTAAAAGCCGAACAGGAATTTGTACATTTCACTAAAGGGTAGAAATGAGGGTGGGGTTGGTGGATCGCGGTGTCGGTACAGCTCGCTACAGCTCTACCGGGATACAACATTCTAATAAAGAATTATATCCAGAACAGTGCATTAAATTTAGAAAGCTTCCTTCCTCCACATAAGTCAGAAAACCACATAATTTGCCTTAAATTGGAGAAACGTTTTAGCAGTACGAGAGGTTTTGTTCCTTCGTCTAACTACAAGACAACCCGATCTGTTTGTGGGATTTGTTCGAAAGGACGTTTATCAGTCCCGCACGTGACTTTGAAGGAAAATGAGAATACATAAGTGAAACACGGATTAAACCCGACGAGCTGTACAGTCTGGATAAGCAATCAAACACAATAAAAGTAGTCTGCCTACCCTGAAGTGTAGGAAAACGCTGCAGTACTGGAGAGGAAAACTGAGATGAACAAAGCTGCATCCTATCTGTGGTTTAAAGACAGAATGAGATAGAAAGAGAATGTGTGTGTGAGTGAGAGAGAGAGAGAGTGTGTGTGTGTACATGTGAGAAACATAAGAGAGAGGAAGATGTGTGTGAGAGAAAGTAAGCATGTGAGATATGAGAGAAAGGTGAATTTGTGTATGAGAGAGGGAACTGTGTGTGTGTATGAGAGTGTGAGAGAGGGAACAGTGTGTGTGAGTGTGAGAGAGGAAACAGTGTGTGTGTGTGTGTGAGAGGGAACTGTGTGTGTGTGAGAGAGTGTGAGAGAGGGAACAGTGTGTGTGTATGAGAGTGTGAGAGAGGGAACTGTGTGAGTGTGAGAGAGGAAACAGTGTGTGTGTGAGTGTGCGTGTGAGAGAGAAGGAACTGTGTGTGAGTGTGTGTGAGAGAGGGAACTGTGTGAGTGGGAGAGAGAGGGAACTGTGTGTGTGTATGTGTGAGAGAGAGGGGCTGTGTGTGTGTATGTGTGAGAGAGGGGCTGTGTGTGTGTATGTGTATGTGTATGTGTATGTGTGTGTGAGAGGGAGCTGTCTGTCTATCTCTCTGTCTTTTACATAGATGGGTGAAGTACCTGCTGTGACACATGTCAGTGAATTATTAAAAGCAAAAACAAGAAGAACAGTGTGAATAAAGACGAGGCTCCGCCCACTCTGAGGTCACCGAAGGACCGGTGTGACGTTCTGTCTCATACGTGTTCTGTACCGCTGAGAAGGAAAAAAACATTAACATTTAATCAAACAGCATCAAATCAGATTATACTGCATTGTGATTTTCCTTCAGAATAATGTGATAACAGCAATGTTATAGTGCAGAGGTCATTAAATATAAAAAGAAAAGAACATTGATGTTCAGATTATGTTAATACTTTAGAACTGACACTGGACAATGTTTAAAAATCATTTAATTTATGCAATAAAATGAATTTCTTGTTTCATTTGTCTACACACAGAAGTTATAAGGAAGGTTAACGCCCTTTCTGTAATCCATAATGAAAACAGAGGAGACTGTCTGCAGCAAGGGGTACTACCCTCTGGTCTCCATGGTGATTTGTCATGGATGTGGTGCTGCTGTTTCATTGAGATGATTTTCAGTGGCAGAATTAAATTTCTGGCACTTTGTAGCTCATAACAATGTGGAGACGACGGTGGAGTCCTGCATGAAGATCTAGCAGATGCAGCCCTTCAGTTAAACCAAGAGTGTGTTATCGGTCCTATCACTGACACACACACCAGCAAGCAGTTTCACTGCTAACATAGTAATAGAGGACTAGTCTCCTATAATTGTAATATATGTCAGATATTGTGTATTTTTAGCAAAGACAATCTTTTGCTAAGTAAAATCATCTTTTCCTGATTACAGAAAATCTTGAGGAAAAGGATGTGAGTCTTAACCTTTGGTGAATTAGCATAACATTAATATGTAAACACCAAATTAGCATAATGTTAATATGTAAACCCCAAAAACCCAGTCAGGATTAAGACATTTGTATACTGCAATGAGGAATAGCTTTTTCAGTGCAATGTGTATGGATTTATGTGACTGCAGTGCATATTTGTGGAATTTTGTTTTGTGTAGAGAGATATGAGAGATAACAGAACAACGGTTAAGGTGGTGTTGGGTATTATTATAACACAGAGAACAGAGGCTAGGGTGGTGTTGGGTATTATTATAACACAGAGAACAGAGGCTAGGGTGGTGTTGGGTATTATTATAACACAGAGAACAG
>JAOXYF010021127.1:4605-16165 GCA_028565775.1 Sternarchorhynchus goeldii
TTATCACCACGTAGACCTGATTTGTGATGATTAATTACTAATTGTTAGACATTATCACCACGTAGACCTGATTTGTGGTTTCATAAAGGGCCATGGAATGAGGCCATGTTACAATGCATCACTTGCACTGTTAGGGTTAGTGTTAGGGTTAGGGTCAGGGTTAGGGTTAGGGTCAGGGTTATGGTTAGGGTCAGTGTTAGGGTTAGTGCTAGTGTTAGGGTTAGTGTTAGGGTTAGGGTCAGGGTTAGGGTTAGTATTAGGGTTAGGGTCAGTGTTAGGGTTAATGTTAGTGTTAGGGTTAACGTCAGTGTTAGTGTTAGGGTTAGGGTCAGTGTTAGGGTTAGTGTTAGGGTTGTGGTGGGTACGAGGTTAGGGTTAGGGTCAGTGTTAGGGTTAATGTTAGTGTTAGGGTTAGTGTTAGGGTTAGGGTTGTGGTGGGTACGAGGTCCTCTCCAGGTGCTGAGAGGCGATTTAACCATCAACCTTTTGAATGGTGAAACCAAAGTTTTTCTAATAGCGCGGTGCAATGATTCAGTGTATTGAAAGGACCCACACACAGCAGGGTTCTGACCTGCCTCATGTGTATGGAACAGCCTGTGAAGGGAAGTGGTATTCACTGGGTTAGGGTTAGGGTCATGGTTAGGGTCAGGGTTAAGGTTAGGGTCAGGGTTAGGGTTAAGGTTAGGGTCAGGGTTAGGGTTAAGGTTAGGGTCAGGGTTAGGGTTAGGGTAACCACTGGACAACAGCATCAGCAGATCCATACGGCATGAAACAACACTCCCACGTGACTTGGATCTGACAACGTCAGTGGAACCTCTTTCTCGTTTAGGATCGGCTGGAGTGAAGCGAAGTGGAGTCGGGAGATCCTCATCAGGACACTTGCAGCTGTAGCTGTGCTACAGCTGCAACTAGAACATATGCATAACTAGAACATCTGTCGTGCCGTTCTAGAAAAGGGGGTCTGTCATGTCATCATTAACTGCTGAAGATTCCATCCTAGGCTGCACCGTGTTTCCACGGAGACCTTGATGTCCTTAAAAGCGATGAAAGCCTGGCTTTGCACCAAAGCGGAGAAACAGCAATTTAGAGCAGAGCTTCCCTCTTCGTCTGACGCTGCCCAGGATCTGACTGGGAGATGGATGCTTCCTCTTCCCTTTGATGTGAAAGCCGTCACAGTGGTGGCGGCACCGGGACGTCTCCTGCTGGCGGCTAGGGGCGGCCGGCTGGATCTCGGCCCTGCTCCTCCTGTTCCACCTGGATGATGCAAACGTCTGCAACGCCGGCCGGCGGCGGCGGGTGGGATTCACGGAGGACAGCACTGTCAGTTCAGAGCGTTCGCTGGGTGAAGAGAGAGGGCTAAAGCTGCTCGGAGACGCTGGTGGTTGAAAAACGTTTTAATTTCCAAAAGTCTGGAGGAAGAGTTAAAGTGTGGAAAACGAAGCCCAGCCAGGGGCCGTTTGTTTTTCCTTACTGGAACCTACAAGAACTTTGATTAACAGAACATTTTCATTTACTTTGAACAGATGGTTATCTTGGCCAAATACAAGGCAGTTAGAACAGTTTAATCAAAATATGTTAATACTTTAAATCGAATATTTTAATTCTTGTTTTACAGATTAAGCAAAAACAAAAGTTCAGGGTTTTTTGTTTGCATGAGAACTATACTAAGCTTGAAAATTGCATTTTCATACAGACTTAATGTTTTACTTGCAATATTTTTTTTTAAAAAAAGGATATGCAATTGCATAGCTAAACAGCACTGGAAACCATGGCAACACCACTGGCCAATCAAGTTTGTTTATCATTTAAGTGCTGCTACTCTCACCTCATTACTAGTTTTATCAGGTTTTGTGTAAGACTTTTAAATAACATGTAACCAAGCTTCCTCCTCTGAAAGCTACTGACAGACAGCCAAGCAGAGGGAAAGCTCAGAGTGATGAACTATTCATAAGTTGTTCCCATAGTTACGCTGTACACATGTAAAAGGCAGAAAGAGTAGGACCACGGGGGGCAGTGCTTATCCTGATACGTCCTGCAGAAAGAGTAGGACCACGGGGGGCAGTGCTTATCCTGATACGTCCTGCAGAAAGAGTAGGGCCACGGGGGGCAGTGCTTATCCTGATACGTCCTGCAGAAAGAGTAGGACCACGGGGGGCAGTGCTTATCCTGATACATCCTGCAACTTGACATTTCTACTGCGCTAAATCATACAGTATGATTGGCTAATTCAGATGTGCCAAATCACTCAGCCTGATTTTGTTATCTCTTTTTTGCCTCCCTGCCTGCAGAGTTCAGTTGTTTGCTATTGTAACTGATGAGTTGGCATGATCATGGCAGCTGATCAGGCTTCTCTGGTCTGGGGAAAATATATATGAGTGTAGGGTTGTTAGCAATTTAAAACAGCACAGACTTGAGTAATAAACCCCGTTCCTCTGCTCTGCCCTCTACTGGCAGCAGGACAAAGAGATGTTTCAGCAGGACATCTGCTAATCTCATGCTGATCTCCACCTCTACCTGCTTATGGATCTGCTCATGCACACCCAGAGTCCTGTTGGGGAACTAAACCCCTGCCCTCTTCGAAAACAAATAAAATAAACCTTTGAGAGTCTGTTGAACGTAAACTGTGCATAGCAAGGCTTGGCTCATAATACAGAATCATACCCGTCCCATTTCATAGTAAATCCCCACTCTCCTCTGTACTCTCATAAGCAAGAACATCTAGGAAGTTCTTACTCATGGTTATTACATTCCAGTCAGGTCACATGTCTTTCTAGAAAGTTCTTTGTGACGATCCTTCACTCAAACATGGTGATGCTAACGGTAAAGGAAGGGCGTGTGGGGTGGTGGAGCAGGGTGTCACTTAACGTTATGAAGATGAGATGGTGCTAGCCGACCCCCGTCTGCTCCCAGAGCGGGTCGCACCAGCCATTTCACTCCTTACATGGCAGATGAAAACAGAGGCGCTAAGAGCCCCCAACTGCTTTTAATCTCTCTGGAGCTCTGCCACATTTATCATGTGAAGAGTAGCAGCTTGATGCGCTGCTCGTTCCTTCCATGTCAAACGTCAGCGACCCAGAAGCACATCCTTCGATCTGACAGCCACAAATCACCCGCAGAGAGGAGCAGGACCGACATCCCACACGTTCCCATGCCACCCCACTGGCTAACCTGAAAGCACCAGCGCCCTCTGCAGGCTTGAGCCAGGTCAGCTGTTCGGATTAATTTCCTTATGCTGCCCTGCTGTGTCAGTGGAGCGGGGGACACATATGACAGTGAGATTTACAGTGATTCGTTTGGTTCCTCATTTTGCTGTGGGGCAGATGAAGAAGTGTAATCTGTATAGCTCAAGGAACAAATGGACTCAGAGAGAAATGATCACAGCTCTCATGTGAAACACCTTCATTTTTTGTGAGTGCTCAGGTGTCTACAGCAATAAAGATCTTCTCCTGTCTTCATATCTCCTCCTGCACGCTGCCTCTCCATCTAACCCCGACAGGAAGTAAGGCAGGAACAGCTTCCTCCAGTCTCTTAGACGTTTGTCTGCTTGACAGGCAGTCAGAGTGATTATGCAGTCAGAGTGATTATGCAGTCAGAGTGATTGTGCAGTCAGAGTGATTATGCAGTCAGAGTGATTATGCAGTCAGAGTGATTATGCAGTCAGAGTGATTGTGCAGTCAGAGTGATTGTGCAGTCAGAGTGATTGTGCAGTCAGAGTGATTATGCAGTCAGAGTGATTGTGCAGTCAGAGTGATTATCCCTTCATTTGAATTATTGCAGAGAGAGACGTTATTCGGTCTTCATTCTCTGAGTCATCTAAGCACAACGAGACATTTTCAGAAAGGTTGAAGGTACTATGCTGTCACCTGTGAGAGCAGACAGTGATAAAGAGAGAGAAAGAGAAGCAGAGAGATGGAGAGAGAGAGAGAGGCAGAGAGATGGAGAGAGAAAATTTGTGTGTGTGTGAGTGTATTCTGTTGTCTCTGTTTTGTTCAGTTTTTTCTCAGTAAGAGGAGAGCATGTAAATTCTGGTGTTCTATATATAGCAGGTTTGAGAATGGCTTTAAATATTTCACTGCAGCCATACATATAGTTCTGTATATGTATTTAATAAAAAACAACTGTGTGTTTGTGTGTGTGGACATTCAATTAGATGCTATCGGACAATGTTGTCAGAGAGAATCACCAGTGTGACAGTGTGTGTGTTGTGTTTCATACACAACATGCCCAACTGATCCGGTAGTGTTGTTCCACTATTTATTACCCTGTCTCTCTCTCTCTCTCTCTCTCTCTCTCTCTCACACACACACACACACAGACACACACACTCTCACACACACACACACACGAGCCCCATATATTACATCTGCTTTATAACCTAATGGAAGGATGTCGTCTATAACCTTTATCCTTTTTTAGTCCCATTCTGTGGTTCTTTTAGTCCCATTCTGTGGTTCTTTTAGTTCCATTCTGTGGTTCTTTTGCTTCCATTCTGTGGTTCTTTTAGTCCCATTCTGTGGTTCTTTTGGTTCCATTCTGTGGTTCTTTTGGTTCCATTCTGTGGTTCTTTTGTTTGCACTGTAAAACATGTCAACGGTCTCGTTGGGATATCGTTTTGTGTTTATGGCTGTTCTGCACTAGAAGCTGCACCTTTAGTGTGATGTGGTGTAAAGGTTTTTACTTTCAACAACAAAATTCTAACCTTCACCAAAACTGGCTGTTATCTTTGTTGTCATACCCATGACCATCTCAAGATGGTTAACATAAGGACTGGACAAGAATACCTCTAGTACAGAGCAAAGCAATCAAAGTTAGATATACGGCAATAGGAACTAACATACTATCAGTTCAAACTCATACACAGAGCCACTGTAACCCAGCATTTACTAGCAGGCAAGAGGTTACTTAACACAGGTCCTGGATGTGTGAGGTTACTTAACACAGGTCCTGGATGTGTGGAATCACATGAAGACAGGAGCTGGGAGGGAAAAAATCAACAGCTAGTCAGATTTATTACCAGGAAGTGAGTAAAAGGAATCAATCTGATGCTAATAAATGCATTAATTAATGCAGTACTGATCCATGGCAGGGTCCTGTAGACAAAGCACAGCTTACTGCCCATAAACCAACACTACACAATGAACTACACACACACTGTGAGTCTGGGGAGAGTACACAATGAACTACACACACACTGTGAGTCTGGGGAGAGTACACTCTGAGGCCAACTATACAACAAACTATCAACCACAAGGAAATCTTAATAATCACAGAGGTGTCACAACGACAGCCACTCAAACAATAACCTGCAAACTCACTCGTTATTTATCTCTGTCATGTGGTAGTAGTGTGGTTGGGCAGAAGCACCCGACTCCAGGACAGTGATCAGTGTAACTTCTCACCACTGCCATTCCAACAACGAAAGATAACAGTCACAGCGTCAAAACCTGAAGGGTCGAATTCAATCATTTTATGCTCTGTTCAGAAATCTCACACAAACAATCTACTTTTGAGATTATTCCAAAAATCTCACACGAACAATCTGCTTTTGAGATTATTCCTAAAGAGCCAGGCTGAGTTATTTCCCACTCCTGCAAGGTCCCAAAGTCATACTTATGAAAATTATATCCAACACTGATTAGGCTTGTGAATTTTTACTATTTTTTTACGATTGGTTAAGCACGATTCGGAAAGCAGAGCGTATTTCATCAACATGCGGTAACACAACTCGCACAACTCACACAACTCCACAAGCAGCAGAACACCTCAGATCTTTTATAACACAAACCTTCATTCAAAACTATACGATACAAAATGAATTGTTAGTGTAAGGCACACAGGGTTCATGTGATCTGATCCTCCCGTTACACTCTCCTGTGTTCAGTCGAAAACATTCTGCCGTTACACGCTCCTGTGTTCAGTCGAAAACATTCTTCCGTTACACGCTCCTGTGTTCAGTCGAAAACATTCTGCCGTTACACTCTCCTGTGTTCAGTCGAAAACATTCTTCCGTTACACGCTCCTGTGTTCAGTTGAAAACATCTTCAGCATGTCAGCTTGTCTCATGACAGTCTGTATTCCAGAGATATTGTTAAAGTACATCAATATACTAACCAATCACACAAGACCAGTACTGCATGATTGGTTTTCTCTCTTTGACTGATTAGTTGGTACATTCATGAATTTCAATGAACTGTTACATTTTGCACTGAAAATCAGAATATTTTAAATGGTAATACGTAAACCCAGCAAAAACGTATTTTGAGACAAAAAGAAAACGTTTTTAAAACTCCCTAATCTGCGCTTCAGGTGGTTGGATCGGACCTGTGAGGTCACAGATGTGTGAGGTCACAGACATGTGAGGTCACAGACCCTACATCAGTTTGGTCACAGCCTCCATCATGGCTTGAGTGTGGTTTATCCTGACAGAGATGCTAAATCTTCCATCACCATGCTGAAAACAACCCCAACAGGTTTCAGGAAGGGAGCCGCTGGTGGGAGGTGCTGGAGTGGAATCTATAGATGCTGTTGAGACCAGTTTTGGACCAGAGCAGATTGGTGGAAAGACGTCATTTCAGATGACAACGTATCTAATCTGCTCTGCATCCATTCGGTCTGCTGCCATGATGATGCTGTGGAGTCTGTAATATTGTGGGCCATGTGAAATGGACCTGAATTGGCATGGCGATGGAGAACCCCATTAGGACCACAGTGCACATTGTGATGTCACCACCATATTGGCCTGGAGCATTCAAAATAGCTCCTGTAGCCAATGAGATCCCTCCCTTCCTCGTTTTTTGTCAGGTTAAACACAGTCCGATCGAGCAAGACATGTTCATGAAGGACTGCGTCAGCATTCATCTGCAAACCTCTGAATAGTTCAGTATAGTCCTACTATACATGTACATGTAAAAGGTTTAATGTTTAGTGTACAGTACTGAAGAACATTTTAATTACCTCCACAAATTCATGTTCCAAGTATTTTAATCTCTCAGAATTTATTTCAATTTATTTTCATGGCACTCGGTAGAGTTGTTTCATCTGTGATGTTTTTTTAAAGATCATCCTAGTGTAGAGAAACCTGATAAGACATTACTGAAAACCATGTAGTTGTGGAAGTTTATCACACTGCTAGTCAAAAAAAAACAAACTGTGAGTCATCATCTCCACGTCCAGAGGTCGACCGTGGTGAAATCCATCCAATACCAGCCTACGTTTATTGCTTTCTTGCCGTGTTCTTTGGCTGTAGATGGAGTCATAATTCTAAAAGCGCCTGGATGTGTTTGTCACAGTGTAAAGTTGCTTTCATACTGGATTTGAGGCTGGCTAAGAGTTGTTATCGGCTGGGCTACTGAATGACTGCCATTGTCCATTTAAATGTAGTGTTCCGTTCCTATAGTGTTCATTTATATAGGAGTGAAGAAAACAAAAATTATGTATTTGTTGCTAAGGTTGTAATCCTGCTGAGGTTGTGAGCATTTAAATCTCTTTCTAAGTGAAAGGCCACTGTGAGCATCTGAGACAAGGACAAACGGGAAAAGAGTTTAGTAAGAAGAAAGAAGTTTCTGTCTTTGGAAAAAACCTGCTGTCTTCAATAAAATAAAGACAAATTAGTTATGTGAGTAGGTGTGTGTGTGTGTGTGTGTGTGCGTGTGTGTGAAATGCTTCAGACAGAACTCAGTATACACACACACACACACACACACGTCTGTTAAAGCCAGACCTCGTGAAGGTTTACATGGGGCTCTGTGTGGCAATATGTCTTTGGCTGTCGTGTCTCATAGCATCTTGGCTGAGGTTAGAATTAGAGCAGGATTCTGTGGATTAATACTGTGGAGACACCAAACAAAAAAAACTTTGCTTAAATGTTTCCTATCCTAAAGACAGGGACCAGAGGTTTAAACGCAGATGCACACACACACACACACACAGTGTCTGAAACTCTGAAAGTTGCTGTACTATAGTCAACGAGTGCCTGAATTACTGAACAATATTGATATTTTATTGAAAGCTTTTTATTAACACCTGATCTTTATTAACATCTGATCTTAGCATTAACACCTGATCTTCATTAACACTTGATCTTTATTAACACCTGATCTAAGCATTAACACCTGATCTTTATTAACACCTGATCTTCATTAACATCTGATCTTCATTAACACCTGATCTTTATTAACACCTGATCTTCATTAACATCGGATCTTCATTAACACCTGATCTTAGCATTAACACCTGATCTCCATTAACACCTGATCTTAGCATTAACACCTGATCTTTATTAACACCTGGTCTTAGCATGTTGTCGCCATCATAAGGGAATTCAATTAGTTGGATGTCAGACATAAAATGCCGGACTCCATCTGCTTATCTAATTTACACACACACACACACACACATGCACACACAGTATAAATATCATTCTGTTGTATGCTAGAGTTCACAGGACACATCTTGGCTGTGGAAAAGTACTTTTATTTTTCTTTACATCCAAAAGCCAGCAAATCTTTAGTGCAATGGTTCATGCTTTCCAGATGTTGGACAGGACTCTGAACATCCACTTAACGTTCTCCTGACCTCCAATATCACCCTGTACTAACGATTAACCAGAGTGGTGTGTATTAAGAAAACGTGGGGTCTTCTGGACAAGCCTCCCCACACCAGGCCAAGAGTCTTAATACTCCACCACTAACATGGCTGTAGGTTGCTCTGGGTAGGACGTCTACCACACAAGTACATGTACAAGTCGTTAAAACAGCGAGTTTAGCATGATGAGAGCAGGTGACAGGCTTGTGTTCCCTGTTCGTGTGCCTTTTATCCAGTGTGTCTTTGAAACAGCAGGGTTGTAATACAGAGAACATCAAGAACCAATTCTGCTGACGTTCTGGAACTTGCTTCTTAAAGGCATCCACTCCCCCTCCGCTTTCTCGGCACAGGGACAGGGAAAGAGGCTTCTGGCATGCCAAAGGATCAGACTGAACCCTGTTACCGTGGTCCCCTGTTACCGTGGTTCCGGTGGTGCAGAGATAAAAGCAACTAAAGTGGGCCCTGATTACTGTAGGAGAAATTATTGGCATTTTCACATAAAAGAATTCCTTTCTTTCATTCTCTCGATTTTCTGCCCCTTGATTTTCGCTGCATCACAGCACATTTCTTTGTTGAGTGTGAGGAGGTGTTCAACAGTGATATTCACTCAGAGGTGTTGCTTAATTAGAACTCTCTGAAATTAAATCTCACCTCTGGTTTCACGTATTGACCGCCTAAATGCTAAGGAGTTACCTGCCACCCCACACACACCTATCTCTCTCTCTCTCTCTCTCTTTCTCTCTTTATTATAATAATAAATGTGTCCCTTGTCTGTCTTCCCTGCATACTAAGGTACATTATATCTCAGATTTGAAGGAATCCAAACTGACCTGACTGAATTCATGTATGACAGCAGTTGCTTGGTCGGTTTCTCTTACACATGTACAACTTCTCCATGTCTCGCCCAAGATACCTGCCAGCCATTAAAAACTCTTGGTTCTATGGAGAGAAGTGGGCCATTAGAAGAGTGTATGTCTTCATGGGGGGAGAATGACTTGCTCTTCGTCAGAATCGATCATAAACTATAATGCAGCAGACGCTCTGTGTGAAAGAGTCGTCTGAGGGGGGAGCCATTCCAGCTGCTGGCTAATGCCCGTTACCTGATGTCTGTTACCTGACATACGTTACCTGAAGCTGGAAGACACAGAACTTGCGAATACTTATGATCAATCACTTAGACAGCTGTATATTTAGGTGTTCTGGTTCTATGCTTGGTGAGATTATGTTTTTCTGGGCTATGAATATAAAATTTGTGTTGTTTGACTCAGCATTTCAAACACATCCAGCAGTAACTGTGAAGTAAAATGTTTTGTTTTTATTCTTAAACTAAGGTTAAAAAACAATTAGTCTAAGAATGATGACTAATTATCATATCAAAACTTACATCTCAGGAAACACATCAGAGTGGTTAGTGTCAACTCACTGATGGGTGTGGGATCAGTACACTGTGGTTAGTGTTAATCCACTGTGGGGTGGGATCAGTACACTGTGGTTAGTGTTAATACACTGTGGGGTGGGATCAGTACACTGTGGTTAGTGTTAATACACTGGGGGAGGGATCAGTACACTGTGGTTAGTGTTAATCCACTGGGGGATGTGGGATCAGTACACTGTGGTTAGTATTAATCCACTGGGGGTGTGGGGATCAGTAAACTGCAGAGATCATCGTCACCTCACCTCTACTGGACTGAAAATGGAGCGAGGAAAATTAGGACCTTTGTCAGCGTTTTGGAGGCAGGGGTTTTATACACACTCATTTACCAAGTGAGAGCACAGACGTAGGGTGCTTTGTGCAGCACAGTGTGTGAACTATCCTGGGAGTTTTCTGGGGTGCCATTTTCTAGGGTGCTCCATTTTCTAGGGTGCTCCATTCTCAAATTTGATCCAGAGCACTAGAACCTTCCCTGGAAAATTCCCTTGATGCTCCAGAAAAACCAGCAAGCATCTTTGCTCACTTTGCTCTCAATTAGAAATTGGAACGGCTCCCATTTCCATCGTGATTCTGTGGAAACTAGGTTTGTTGTTTCTTGACAGTTTGGAAAGTATGTTTAAATATGAGCTTTCTTTCCTAATTGAAGTCATATAGAATGTTGTTCTCAGCATATTTATCCACCGCCTGTCTGGCCAAGCAAAAGAAACGCACGAATCATCAGGGGAATACAGGAGGCACCCTTTATAATGACAGATTTAAAACAGGCCTGGGAGAGTGTGTGTGTGTGTGTGTGTGTGTGTGTGTGTGTGTGTGTGTGTGTGTGTGTGTGTACAGTACAGAGGGCTTGTAGACAAGAAACTCAGACACTTACATAAGAAACTAACAATGGTGGAGTAGAGGCCAGGCTGAAATGACGTTCTCTAAACTGTTCTCACACACACACAGTCTTATCTGACACCTCCGTCATGCATGGATCACATTAGCAGTGTACCTCGCCGCAGCAGATTTAGTGCGGACGTTCCCAGGCTGCTGTATATCTGAGCCGATCTTCTGTGTACACTACAGCTGACGTTCACCGTGCGCTTCCTGGATCATATGGATGCACGTTCCCTCAACGTGAGGAACCACTCTGTCTCAACTTCTGCTCAAACAGAACCAAAAAATAAACATCCTGTTATTGGCGTTATGTAGAAATGTGCCAACGCTGAGCTGATTTTGTCTGCTGTCTGGACCTCGTCTCTTATATTAAAAATTGTGGGAAAATGTGGAAAAAAATTGTGGGGTTATGTGGAATCTACTCGATTAGCACGGGTCCATTGGCATCCTCATCCTCATGGTAGCTGATGGTAGCAGCTCTGTACCTCTGAAGGGGGAGTGGTTTGTGTTTATAGACACCAGTGAGGGGGGAGTGGTTTGTGTTTATAGACACCAGCAAGGGGGGAGTGGTTTGGCAGGATGCCCAGGTTTCGATCATCGTGCGAGCAGGAGAGCATCGTGATACTGCTGATTTATAACCCCCCCACCCCACACACACACACACACACA
>JAOXYF010021128.1:0-16161 GCA_028565775.1 Sternarchorhynchus goeldii
TAAACCTTGTGGACAGCCTTCCCAGAAGAGTTGAAGCTGTTCTAGCTGCAAAGGGTGGACCAACATCATATTGAACCTATTCCTATGGATTAGGAACATTCCTATGGATTAGGAATGGGATGTCACTTAAGCTCATATATGAGTCAAGGAAGGTTAGCAAATACTTTTGGCAATACATTGTATTTGGCAGAATTCCTCCAAATTTCATCCAAATATATCCGTAACCCTTCAACTGCTTTAACAAACGGCTTAGCTTGCGGGTAACAACTGTCTGTCTGCATGTTTGGTTGCCTGATTCTCTTTCTTGTACATTTAGTGCTAACCATAAAATGAAAATCATCTTCAGGGCTTTGTAATATTATACGAATTATATATGTCTAATGTTACTAACACAACTATTTACTATCATCAATAAGAATTGATATGGATGCGTATTCATTCAGTTAGGTTAGACAAATATAGTCTACTCATTCACTTTTGTTTTATGACATTAAAAACAAAGAATCTTTGTGAAACTCATGCTTGTTATCATTGCACTCACTGACTACCCTTTCTCTTTTCTGTGTTAAGAATCTTTTTCATTATTACTTTATGTGTGTGCCCACAGGAGTGGGTGGATCCCAATCTCCAGGATCTGTTGTTTTTGAAAGTTTGCTTAGGGCTAAGTGATGAGTTAAACCAAAAACCAAATCAAAGCTTAATATTAAGTATAGCATAAAAACGCAGGTTGTATCTAACAACCTTTTTTTTTACTTGGCTTAGGGGGGATAAGCTTCATCCTGTTTTCTGATTGGTTAGTCTAGTGAAAAAAAATGGGTAAAGCATGTGCCATGGTTTTAGTTGCTTGTTGATTTTTGTACGGTCTGCCAATGTTCAGCAAATAAAGCAGACTTCTTAAAACCTTCCTTTTTGTGGTGTCATCCACTAGATACACATCTCTCAAGCACACTCTCTTCTCCTATCAAAGGAGAGCAGCACATTGATGGTGTTGCACACTAGGGTGTAAATCTCAGCTTCCAGGCTCAGTGGGCTGTCGGCAAATCCAAATATACACCATCTCCTCAGAATGGAGTGAAGAGGCGGAGACAGAGTGCTATAAACGTAAAGACACAGAGTGCCAGCAAGCAGTGAGAATGCCCTTCAGCCCTCTCTGTGTGGGTACAGCAGCTGATCATCGACTGCTCTCTCCAGGCTAGAAAAACAGTTCTGGGTGAAAACTTTTTTTTTTCTTCAACAGATTGTGTTTTATCGCCTCCTGCTAACTAGACCCATGCACCTTCGCCCTCTGTTCTTTTTCCTTGCTCCCCATGCTCCCTTAGCTTAAGATGATTTGTGCACAAGTCCTGACCCTCAAACAGCTCCAGAAAAGAGGCAGAGAAAATATTTGGCAGTAGGTGGAAAAGGAGGTTGTAGTAGTTGGATGCTGTGCAGTAAAAACTGAGGGGTGTGTGTGTGTGTGTGTGAGTTGTTTTGATTACAGAGCTGAAGCTTTTTGACAAGAGGGAGTATGCCTTTAGAATAAGTGGCAGCCAACAACCTAGTACTTGACATTTTTACTTCAACATGTGGGAACTAACTCAAATCAAAACTAACTCAAATCAGAAGTGCATTGGCTCCCTTAAATCTTTAATTATGAATTTGCTTGTTAAATCATTTTTTATAGCTATTAAACCCAACTGTATATAAACACAAGTTAAACACATTATATTTGCATTGTGAGTCAATACTGCAAGTTAGTATTGCAACCAATTTGGGTTGACAGCAATAAAGGGTAAACAGTATTTATTTGATATATTTATTTTGATATATACATTTTTAGATAATGATGACAACTTACATTTTGAATCTTTGATTTTTTTTAGAGTATGAGGCTAAGCTGCTGTAAGTCATGGACAATGAAAAATAAAACATTTTTCCTTTCACCACTTTAGTCTTGGTTAACATCTAAAAAAAATGCACCTGTTGTAATTTCTTTGTCTGAATAGCATGACTAAATTTCATATTCTAGAATTCCTGTTGCCAGGACCTAGAGTTATGGTTTCATAACTTTCATAATATGCAAGACCTCTTTTAAACACACCAGTAATAGCTACCAGTCATAGGTTTAATTGTATTTGAAAGGGGATTGCCTGGTACACGTTGCAAGAGTCAGCGTAGGACATCTCCCTTTTTAGTGTGCTAAAAATAGTTAGCTAGCTAGCTTCTCTGTGGTAAATTTGAAGGTTGTGCGTCAAAGTTGATACATAGAATCGAATTTGAATTCACCTCTTTTTTTAAAATACCAAAACATGTCTAAACAAGCCCTATCTCCAGAACAGTGTGTGTTTGCACATCGGGGCTACTGAAGGTGGGAAGTGCCAGAAGTCATCTTTGGATATGTGCCTGGCATTCTGAACTAATGATAGGTGTTTGGCTTCACTCCTAACAGTTTGGTATTTGTCCAGCAGGTGTCCAGCAACTAGTTTCCCTACTAGTTGTAATGAATTCTCCAAACAGGCTGTTCATACTGTTCATCCTTTTTGATATTTTTTTATGTGCTTCATGCTCTGTGAATCTCTTATTGTGATGTGATGCAGAATACGGAAATATCAGATAACTACCAAGAAACTACATCAAGGGTTAACAAAAAAACAACTTTGATAGAGGTTTAGCTTTTTCCTGCAAAAAGAATTTTAGTCTCTACAATAAAGTCCTACAAACTTTCACATACCTAATGGAGCACTCATTAAAAATCTTTGTGATGTCAAACTCCCAGTTGTGGAGGTCCATAATTGCGCACACTTGGTCCTATATGCTCGTCATCACCCCCTGCAGGCAGAGTTTGCCTGGGTTCTGCCCCTACTTCTGCCCCTTGGTCCAGTTTGCATGTGCTCTGCAGCAGCTTCAGGCTGGAGATATGGAAGGGAGTGGCTGGAACGCTGGCTTCCTTCTGATGGCTGCAGCTTGCAACCTGAGCCAAGCTATAACTTTGTGCTCGCAGCAGGAGCTTCACCACCAAGCTTTGACAGAGGTGCATGGAGACACGAGGCGGAGATGTGTTTGGGCCTGCCACTGGGCATGGCGCCTCCGTGTTTGTGGGACTCGGGGGCTGATATAAGAGAGACACATTGTTTGGGTCAACAGTGCTTTCTATGATGCATTAACCAACATTCATAAAAGTAGCTGTTTCCACGTGGTCATGTAGTTCTAGTGCAAATGTTTCTGATCAAAGGTCAAATGGGGCCTTTCCTTATTTAACGATGTTAAATTTATCAGTTTGACTAAATAGAATCTTTTTTGTACAGTATGAGGATTCTAGGTAGTTACTTACTCATCTTATTTTCTTTTAGAAAATAAGCACCCCTGTCTTATGGGATGGATAAAGACAAGTAATTCAGTTTTATTTTGCTATTGTTTTCTTTCCAGCTTTGATTATACAGGAATTTGTTGCTTCCTGTTGCCTTCTAAAAGTAGTTTATTCTGACTCCTTTGTGGATTACTGTGTGTGCAGATTTGTAGTAATGTCAATTTTACTTCAGGGAAGATATAGATTGTTGTTTTTGGGTGTAAATTTTCATCACTGAATGTGAATGAATTGTACTACCATTACACCTGACTAGTTTTGTTGTTTTTCTCCAGTCAGCTTTTAGCTTTGACCATATTTAAACATCATGTTACCATATGCCAATATTGACATAACTTCATATGGGCTGTTTGAGTGCACATATGCCTGCAAGTATACATTTGTGTCTGTGTGTCTGAATGAGTAAATGTGTGAGAATAAGAGTACGAGAGTGACCAAGCCAGTTTCTGTATTTGAGAAAGTGTGACCACATGACACTCTTGCTATGCAGCATACCAGCAAAAATTTAACTGCAATCCAGTGTGTAATCCAGTGTGTTTTCATGTTGCTGACTAACACACACACACACACACACACACACACATGCATCTAGGCCGCCCACCACTACCTTGTGGGCCCCGAATAACAGACTATGCCACTCTCAATTTAAAGGGGTGGCAGCAACCTACAGAATTTAGGGTAATTAACCACAATCAAAAAATACATCTAACTATAAATTCTTCCTCACACAGGCATGTCTAACAAATGAATGTCAAATGTCAAAAGTGCAGCACAATAATTTTATTCACAAATAATTTCATCAACAATAGACTAAAAGAGAGGCAGATAGGTAACAGATAGTTTACTCATCAAAACCTCACAAGAAGGGCTTCCCCTCTCCCCCTCCAGTTCTTCTAAACGTACACTGGGTACCCACTGGCAACTAGAATAAATACTCCATCCAAGATGACACACCTCAAAATCAAAATAAAATTAAAAAAACAACAAAAGAAAAGGACAATACACACGAGCATCAACACACCACTTCTGTATTCCAACAGTTCAAGAGGTGCCAGCCAGGAAAATCTGCATGTCTTCTAAAATACTTAAGGTTTTAAGGTTTGACAAATTGGGTTAAAACTTTTACTTATACCACTGCCCTCTGGATCTTATGCTTCCATCTATACACTGGACCTTGAAAGGAAAAAAGAAAAAAAAACAACAAAAAACAAAGCAAGATTACAATATCTTGACAAAGCAACAAAGCAACACCATGACAAAATAAAGCATAAGAGAAAACACGCATCAAGAAAACAAACAAAAAAACAAAACTAACACAGTAAATATGCCTGCATGCAGCGTGCAGGTAAAATAACAACAAACAACCAAACAAAACAGTACAACAAAAAAAACTGTGGCTAGCTCTAGACTATTGCCCATTCCTGTACAGGAAGAAAAAAGAGACATTAGAACCTCCAGGCAGCTAACTACACTAAGTACACTAACTACACTAAACACACTAACTATATTTTATATATAGTTAACTATATATATTAACTATAAAATATATATTAACTATACTAACTACACTAAGCAACCATTTTCAATCCTTATAACACTCTCGATACCTGAAGGATGGACAGCCCTTACCTTAACAGCAGCAACTACATTCCCACTGGACACCCTCCAGGATCATAAAATAGCAGATGCCAAAGTTCCTCCATAAACATGACTCCTTCCTTCAGAACCAGGCAAAAAGTCAAGCTAGCCACTAATTGAACTAAAATTAAAATCACTAAATCCTCCAAGATTCAAGTGCAAAAACTTTCTTAAAAATCACAAAATTACTGTAAAAAGCACTTACACTTTGAACACTAGCACTCTAGCAAAATTACTGAATGAGGATCAAGGGAAAAAAACTGGAAACAGCTGTCTAAAGTCTATGATTGTTCTCCCATTAACTAAAACAAAATGCAAGGGAATCCTGTTATTCAACCAGATTAAAAGTAACAATGCTACAATCACAAAACACATGTATAAGCACGCACCAACCCCAAACCTCCGAGTTACATGAGTACAAGCCTTTGGAGTTGGAGTTTACATCCACTTTCAAAAACGACCAAGAAGAATGTGTCTTCTCCATGCACATGCACACCATGAATCAAAACTCAATTAAGATACAGGATTTGCAATACAGGAAGTATTGCAAATGCTGGCAGGAAAAGGCAACTGCACATAATCTTATTTAGGCTCCATGGCACAAACAACTCCCTCTTTTTTCTTATTTTATACACAGAGAGTGAGTGGAATAGTGTGAGTCAGCTGGAAAATGCTACTGTTTGAAATATTGACTGTTTCTGCTTTGTTGTATGTTTCTGATAAGTGGGGTTTCTACATGTGAAGAGCTGCTGCTGTTTTGAAATAAAATTAATAAATAAATAAAATGCACAAAATAAATTGTAAACATGCTCCAAAAGCAGATTATCTAAGACATAATATACATAAGGGAAAGGAATGCAATGTTAATTCCAAGTTTGTCCCTATATAGTTTCAAACTATAGCTTAGCAATTAAGTTTTGTTAGCAGACTTCCTGATAAATGCTAATGACTGAGAATTTGACTGGAATCTAACACTGCTGTAGAATCTAACACTGCTGTAGAAGCCAAATATTTCATTTCCCTCAGTGGAATGAAATATAAAAAAGGCTTTTGGTAGAATTTATGTAGGCTCCAATGCCCCTCTATTTCAGCCCTTTGCTTATAGTTCTGCTTCTAAGATAAGTGAGCTCTAGAAACTGGTAATTGGATGTTGATCCATATTCATATATCAATATGTACAATACAACATTATAGAATCTGATGCTTTAATTTGCATGTTGTCTTCATGAATTCAGATGATTCATATTTAAAAATATTGTTAGAATAAAAAAACACATACTTACACTCATACAAATAAGCATGGATAATATAGTCAAGTTATAGTGCTTCACACCTTACTAGAGCCAATCCTGCACACATTATGCACACACTGTAATATCATTTGCATCTGGCAGGGCATTAAAAGCAAACATTACTTTTTGTAAAAGGAATTCAGAGATGAGAAGTTAAATAGACCATCTGTCTTCTATTAACCCAGAGTTTACCTGTTTTCACCTGATGTAAATAGCTGGCATTACTTTGAGGATTAGAGGATCAATTTATTCTCTCTCTACAGATTTAGTCTTCATACATAAGAAAAGGGGTGTGTCTGTTTTCTGGCTTCATTATAGCAAAGACAGAGGTAAATTTAATTTCAAGGTTAGGGACTGAAGTAACTGTATTCTGAAAGAAAGAAACAAAGAAAGAAAGAAAAATATGGTTAGAGTCCTTTTTATCTACAAAAATGTTTCTCAAAATATTTGCCAAGCATTATCAAACTGATCCTGTAATATGATTATCAGATGTGGCTGCAGGAGTGCTTACCTCAGTGTGTTGGGTACCATTCAAAATTCAAATATGCCTCTCTGAAGGTTTTTCATTCCATCCATAGTAAACTGATCAGATGTGTTCTATGTAATATTGACCAGCTGTAAATATTTGCATGTGGAACTAGCCACAGCTCCATATCTGCTTTCTTGATAATGTACAGTGACATCCTGCAAGATAATATAACTTAGTATAAGAATTTAAACATGAAAACATAATGCTGGAATGTGGAATAATATGTCTATTTTACTATTTCAATATCTGAGTGCAGTGTATGTGACATAATTTAGCAAATGATACAGGTTATTCTATTTATTATTGTTATTGTTGTTGTTGTTGTTTGTTACCACTACTACTACTCCTACTACTAAATATTAAATAAAGCCTATTCTAATATTTCTCTTTTCAGACCTCAAGGTCCTTTCATTTGTATTTGTGGGTTAACAAATATTTATACTGTTTCGTGATCTCATGTATTTCTAGATGCAGTCACAAATACAGTATTATAACGGTCTAAGACACATAGGGTCAGAACATAGAAACAAAATCGGTATACATGACTAAATACAATAAGGAAAACAAAGAAAGTCACAGAACTGAAATTTGAGAAACACATAATAAAAGACAGAATGGCAGTAACCACAACTAGGTATAACAACCACTGGACAATTTGCAAACAAAACAGTCACAAGAAAAAGGGAACCCGGGATTTAAATAAACAAAATGACCAACCACCAGAAATGAGAATCTGGGATTTAAATATACAAAGTCAGTGACAAGACAGTGACAAACACCTGAAATAATACATGATGGAACCATGAAAAAATAACAAAAACAAAACAAAACGTGTAATCTCTCGCCACAGGAACAGCGATGCTAGTCAGAGGAACTGACATTCTTCAGTTGACAGCTAAGGTTAGGGCAGCAGAAGGGAAAATAGTAATTTTCCCTTCTTTTTTATTACTATTATCCTATTTTTAGTAAATAACCACTTGCTGCCAATACATATGTACACTTACACACACAAGGTAGTGGAAGAAAGGGGAAAAACTTGTATTATATTGACAGTACTGTAACAGTATTGCTCAGTAATGGTTTAAATGTGACTCCACTCTTGGAAGAGCATTATTATCTTTATCCAAGAAATGCTGGAGCGTGTGTGTGTGTGATCTAATCAGGTTGTGAGCAGTAGGTGACAGGGTGATGATGTTTCACAGTGATACAGTCATAAGAAATATCCATAATCTTCTAGTGTGAAAAACATGTATGCATGTATGGCTATCTCATACTATCTGAAGTTTCTGCAAGCAAGCCAAAGTTCAATTTAATCCTTTAATTGCACTTTTGTATGGTTGTTTGTTTGTGTGTGTGTGTGTGTGTGTATGTGCACGTGCACATGTGAACATTTGTTTAAAGATTCAGACAGTCCTATCCATCAGTTATAGAGTTGAGATATTCTGTGGGCTTCTTGTCATAGAAAGCATGAATCTTTTTGTTGAAACCTAGTAAATCTTCTCATCAAAGATGTAGTCTATCTAAGCCACCTGTAAAAATGATCCTATATTAAGTATATCTTATTATAATCATCAGAGGTTACCATTTTAGCATTTATCTGTTACCCATTTTGTCAGTTTATTTCTGTCTATGCTTGGGGCAATGTAACATGGCACCTTAGAGATGTCTAACTGCTCATCAGAGAATACTGTAGGTAATGAAAATATAAATTATATTTAATTCAAAAAATTAAAAATGCTGAACATGGAGCAATTCTGTCAAAAGAAAAAACTGTTATCACCTTCTAGTCTGAATAATACTAACCCTGAAAAAAGTAATGGTGAAGGCAAGAAGACAACAAGGTTATAAATGGGTTAGAATATTTGAAAGAACATTAAAATTTAGCTGGCATTAAAATCCATTTTTCTTTTTTGTTTTATTTAACCACCTGTAAGAAAAAAATTGTTAAACTAAGACAATAGTTAAATTCAGTCTACTCTTCTAATTTCTACTCTTGAAGAAATGTAAATAAATATGTAATATAAATTTGTTTAACCAGTGTATTAAATCCTCAGTAAAATGCACAAGGACAAGGTTTTCATTTTGTTATAAACACTTTTGTTTGCAGATGACAGTTTTGATGTCATTTGAGATTGTGAGTGATACATACAGTAACACTTGAAAAGTACCAGGGATTTAAATCAAATGTTTACTGAATTTGTTTGAGAATTTGTTTGTTTGAGAAGTGTGTCATTGTTCCTTATCCACTGGCAAAAGCTGAATATATATAGTAAAAGGAGCCTTATTAAATCATCTTATTTAATCTTGCCAGTTTACAAATATTTGATGGGAATCACTATCAATCACAATCAAGAGAAAAGGAGTACCACAAATATATGCATACACATCCTTAACCTTAAATATATGCTGACACATCCTGAAGTTTGGTGCCAGGCCTACTCTTCAGCTCATGCTGAAAATTTCAAGCATTTTTTTCAGTGATGTGTGTGCACATGGCTGGGCTACATGCTGAATTAGACACCTGCTTGTCATCACTGTCAGGCAGCAGCTGCATGTTCCTCAGAGGGAACCTCTTGTCCCATTTTTACAAAATGTGCTAATTCTTGAAGCAGGATGGTAAATGATGTGCATTCTGTTGCACTGGAGATCTAAAACTTTCTTTCTCTCTTACTCTTTTCTGTGTGTGTTCACACATAAGAAAAAGTGTATTTATACCTGACAAGATTTTAATGATCACTTTTGTTTTCAGTTAATATCTCCAGTAGCTATAAGACAGCGTGGGTTTCTTCAATACATGAATTTTTTTTACACTTTTTTCACTAAAAGAAATGCATTTGGTAATATATGCACATAGCAAATAAGCCTGCTGTGTGGGCAAGTGTGTGGGAGTGTGTGGATCCAAATAGATAATATGTGTTGGCACGAGGTGTGAGAAAGTGTGCACCCCAGCAACCCCCCCCCCCCCACACACACACACACATACACATGGAAAGCAGTGCAGTGAATGAGTCAGCTTGCAGCAAGCACCTGCAACCAGTTCTGCTTCTCCTGTCTGTCAGCTTAAGGCCACCTCTGGGAAGGTGGAGTTCCTTCAGCCTCACAGTCCCTAATGGAATAAGTTCATGTGTTGAGTGTTAGGAGGATAATTTGATGATCCTGGTGTAAATAGTTTTGCTACTGGCAGGATTTGTACCCATGGTATTTGTAACCATAGTATTTTCTATATGTTTCATTTTTAACTGTAATGTATGACATGAATGACATACAGTAGAGCTAGCTGTGCATTATATTATTTTAACTTTACAGGTGGTGAGTAATGTACTTGTCAGGTAAAGCTTTTTTCAAGAAATGTAATGTTAAAGTATCAGAGTGATGAAAAGTGACATGGATTTAAGTAGGCCCAGGGGTAATGTGAGAAAAATATTTTAGCACTCTATTACATTTAGATACTCCTTGTTTTTAAATGTACCTGTTTGTAGTGTGTGTTTTTTTGTATATGCTCAATTGTGTGTGAATATATGTGTAGGTTTGTAGGGAGACTATCGTGTTACTATCAGGATATTACTATAAAATAATTGCCACAGCAAAGTACTTGTTTTTGTGTAAAAGACTGATTCACACATATCCACACATGCACAGGACAAAACCATAGCATTTTGGGTTCTTGAAGCAAACTATGACCCCTGCTTCAACACTTTGCACCTCAGGTAAGTTGTCCATTTGACAAGGAGTACCAGGAATCAGTTTGACAAATTCATTACCAGGAATAAAGGCTGTACCATAAGAAGAGTATTAGGTTGTAAAAGCTTATTATCAATAATTTATTTTCTTAACCAGCCATACTGGAATAATTACAAAATATTTTGGAACTTTGGTATTCTACGAAAGTACTATTATACTTTTTTATTACTATTATCCTATTTTTAGTAAGTAACCACTTGCTGCCAATACATATGTACACTTACACACACAAGGTAGTGGAAGAAAGGGGAAAAACTTGTATTGTATTGACAGTATTGTAACAGTATTGCTCAGTAATGGTTTAAATGTGACTCCACTCTTGGAAGAGCATTATTATCTTTATCCAAGAAATGCTGGAGCGTGTGTGTGTGTGATCTAATCAGGTTGTGAGCAGTAGGTGACAGGGTGATGATGTTTCACAGTGATACAGTCATAAGAAATATCCATAATCTTCTAGTGTGAAAAACATGTATGCATGTATGGCTATCTCATACTATCTGAAGTTTCTGCAAGCAAGCCAAAGTTCAATTTAATCCTTTAATTGCACTTTTGTATGGTTGTTTGTTTGTGTGTGTGTGTGTGTGTGTATGTGCACGTGCACATGTGAACATTTGTTTAAAGATTCAGACAGTCCTATCCATCAGTTATAGAGTTGAGATATTCTGTGGGCTTCTTGTCATAGAAAGCATGAATCTTTTTGTTGAAACCTAGTAAATCTTCTCATCAAAGATGTAGTCTATCTAAGCCACCTGTAAAAATGATCCTATATTAAGTATATCTTATTATAATCATCAGAGGTTACCATTTTAGCATTTATCTGTTACCCATTTTGTCAGTTTATTTCTGTCTATGCTTGGGGCAATGTAACATGGCACCTTAGAGATGTCTAACTGCTCAACAGAGAATACTGTAGGTAATGAAAATAGAAATTATATTTAATTCAAAAAATTTAAAATGCTGAACATGGAGCAATTCTGTCAAAAGAAAAAATTGTTATCACCTTCTAGTCTGAATAATACTAACCCTGAAATCTAAACCAAAGTCACTTAAAGCTGTTAACTTTGGCTTTTCTATAAGGACAAGACTGTGAATTCTGCCCATGGGATTCACCCCTTGGTTCGTTTACCCTTCTTCAGGATCAAATATCCCAGAAACTTGCCAGTGCTACTATGGAAACGCGATTCCTAGACAATGCTCCTTGCACACTTTGAGCCCTTTGTTTGAGTATAGCCCTGCAGAGTTTGGGCAAGAGTGTGAGCTGTGAAGAAAAAAAAGACTATGGTCTAATATTTACTCTTAAAGCTAGAACAGAGTCCACATTAAGCTCAACATTAATCAACTATAGAGTAATCTGATTTCAAACTCCCCCTGTAGTCACTTAGATTAAATTAGAAGCTGACAAATAATGCAAAAAGAAATGCGACATAGATTTAGATGGAAGTGTTCCACAAGTGTGAAGTACTGTATTTATGTCATATCTATTTCACAACAATGGCTCAGGAATGCTCCCATTTTGTAACTGAAGTCATATACCATATAATAAGATCAGAAAATTGTTGGTACATATATTGCCAGGTATTTCACAAAACTGTGACACACAATCACACAGCGTAAGAGATTAAGTGATGCACACATCTTAAAGTCACACATCTTAAATATCAGGTTGCCCTGAAAAAAATAAGAGTTAAAGGTAATTATCAAAGTGAAGACTTGAAGAAAGAAAATTTAAAAAAAAATTATAAAAGTCTTTTCTAATAATCTCAGGATTACTACAGCTAATTGGAACTCCAACAAACAGCCCCTCTGCATACCCAGAAACCTTAAAACTGACATGAAATTGCACACATACTAATGTGCAATCTAATCTGTGTGTGTGTGTGTGTGTGTGTGTGTGTGTGTGTGTGTGTGTGTGTGTGTGTTTGTGTGTGTGTGTATGGGCCAGGAATGGTACATTTGGGAATGGTACTAATCTTACAGCTGGATCACAGGTGTAAAGCCCAACTGCAGATTAAGACCTTATTATTATTATTGACTCCACAGCAAACTTTCTTAAAATTTATATTTCACATACTAAAGAACCCTCTCTCCAAAATGTTTTATATAACTGTAGTCTCAGTAATCAAGATTTATGGTTTACCTGTTAATAGCTTTTCTTAGGCTTATCCACCCTTGGACCCAATCATTCATCCATATCTTTGGATTAATTACATATGTGGTATACAAAGTGTTAACACCAATACAATTCTCTTTATTCATTCATTAATTTTATTCATGTGCCCTCTTCTTTGATTCTGCCCAGTGTTGAACCTTACAACTTGCGTTAGACAACAATGCCAAGTACATCTGCTGCTCAAGATATTGCCCTGGGCTTTTGCCATCAGAATAAAATTGAGGATTAGCTCGATATCAGATCTTGAAAGAAATCCTCATTGGTTTTCCCAGGTGCAATTTA
Source organism: Sternarchorhynchus goeldii (assembly GCA_028565775.1). Classification (NCBI taxonomy): domain Eukaryota; kingdom Metazoa; phylum Chordata; class Actinopteri; order Gymnotiformes; family Apteronotidae; genus Sternarchorhynchus; species Sternarchorhynchus goeldii. Next base: position 12,996 of record JAOXYF010021128.1, read on the forward strand.
GCCAAACTGAACCCTCTTTTCTTTATTTTTCCCAGTGGAAAATGGTCCTAGGTTGGGACATTAGCAACATATTTGTTTTAGTCATTTTCTGGCTGCTTTGATAGGTCCATGCTCAAGCCAAATAGCTGTATTCCCCAGATCTTTATTACCATTATTATCTATAGCTGCAACTCTCCACCCCACACTGGATTCAGTACCTAAGCCATCAGCCAGGAGTTCTACTGATGTACAATGAAAGGCTGCATCTGCTTTACCTCAGCCAAATTGACTTTGAAGTGGAGCAGATGGAAAGAGAAAAGGAGTCATTAAATAGTGTTTCAGGTTCACAGCAATCTACAGCCAGCATAACACTATATCACCTGGTTTGTATGAATGTTGTAGGCTACATACAGAGGCACAGTAGTGCTGCCGTTAGCATAGTATAACACATAAATGACAAAGAAAAGGAGACAAGAAAATGAGCTAAAGAAGGTGATTAGAAGAAGGTCACACACCTGCTTGAGTGTGTGCTTCTATGTTATTCTGTCATGGTGCCTGCAGTAGTGGTGGGGCTAAGTAAACTATTCTGCATGGAACCATCAAGCTCAGGAACAGCAGCTGTCCAAATACACCCACTGTGTACCTGTTTCCCTCTCTCTCACTCTGTCTTTCTCTCACTTTATTTTTCTGCCCTCTGTTATTTCACTCTTTCAGTAATATCCTTATTTTTAGAATTTATCAGGGAATCCCCCCCCCCAAACTACTACATTGTTCTTTCTTTAGCTTTCTACCATTCATACCATTTATCTCAGTTCTGTTCATTTTTTCAGTGCTCTCTCTGTGGTACTAATTTGTAGTCCTCTCTCTGTGAAACTAATTTGTCAGTCCTCTCTGTGGTACTAATTTGTCAGTCCTCTCTGTGGTTCTAATTTGTAGTCCTCTCTCTGTGGTACTAATTTGTAGTCATCTCTGTGGTACTAATTTGTAGTCCTCTCTGTGGTACTAATTTGTAGTCCTCTCTCTGTGAAACTAATTTGTCAGTCCTCCCTCTGTGGTAATACTTTTCTTCTTTCTGTTTATTTTTAGCTCCCACAAAAACATTTACCTTCTGGGACTTAATGAAAAAACAACCCTAACCAGAACCATTCCCAAAGTCAACTAGACATGAAACTGGATTTGACTTTGGGAGACATTACAATGAATCAGGACCTGGAGACCTAGATAAACACATGCTTCATTTGTCACTGCGATTAGGCACACACTACTTAGTAGCGCAACAGTCTTTCTCACTCCTTTTGTTTAATCACACAGAATTTAGCAGTGATCCCCACATCTGAGACATAAGAGCAACAATTCAGTTCTTTGGTTAAGGATTTCCTGCTGGGTATGCGTGTGGTGAGTGGAGTCCAGTCATACAAAGTTACAAAATGAATGGTTATGAGATGTAATGAGATCTCATTTTCTTCCCTAGCCTATGGGAATAGAACATCTCTTGAAATAACTAAAGTGGTTCACAAGCTATGATATGTAGTCTATCATTTAAGAAGCTGTGCATCACTACTTAAGGTCACATAATCTCATTGCACAAACATGTATTGCTTAGGTGGAACATGTGGCAAGCAGCCTGTACTGAGCCAAAAAATCACATATTTATTGTATAGTAAATTGGAGGCAAACAGTATTTTCTGTGTACTGTGAAGTCACAGTAAGTTATTCATGTCATAATCTTTTAACCTAAACCTTCAGAAAACTTTATGAGGTCATTAGTTTTACTGTTCCATGACAAGAATTGATGTGGCTTGTCCCTAACTCTCGCAAGTTCAGGATGCACTAGCAGTGGAAAAATCAAATCTGGTGTGCATACACGTATGAGTGCATGCCAGTGTGTGTGTGTATGTGTGTGTGTGTAAAAATTGCCTGTATAGGTCACAGAGTATTTTCCATGGAGAGTGTTGCCCATCGGAAGAAAGGCAGTGTTTGAAGCGGCTGCAGTTAATGACATCTTTAGGTCCTTTGTAGTGTACTACAAAGGACATGGAGCATGCATACACACACACACACACATATTCCTGTATAGTAAAACGCAAGAAAGTCCATAATACAGCATCAAAGAGGAGATAAAAAAAGAATATATTATGGCAAATCACTTAGCTACTAAGATTGAACACGTGTGTGCCAAATGTATTTCACAAATGGGTTTGATATACTTGTATAATGTTAATGTGTGATGTTGGTTAAACCATGCTCACTAAATGCAAATAAAGTACAAATGCAATGTCATTTACTATTATAAAGTTTCATATCGTATTTTATATCTTTATGTACAGAAATTTGGACTCTCTGAAAAACGAAACATACAAAGCTTTGTGTCCTTTTATTGCAATCAAATTGAAAGCTGAAAGCCAATGCAGAGATATCACAAATTAAAATGAAATTTAATCACAAACTAGCTATGACAGCCACATTACTCACATACCTCACAGAACATAATCTTAAATATTACAGAGTGTGGTTGTGTCCCTCAGGGCCTTCTTAGTGGTCTTAAAGAGGGATTAGTTTCAGCCAAATTTATTTATTTGTCAGTCAAAACACACACACACACACACACACACATTTGTATCATTTGACACATTGCCATTCATGTTACACAAACAAGTAGCAAAATTATGGTGAATACCCTGTTCCATCTATGTTTAACTTGCTGAGGGACTCGCATCACATCCTGCTGTCCTGTGCACAGTCTGTGACTAAGGCACTACAGAAAGAAACAAAAAGGGGAGATTAGACACAACACAGCAGAGCACCAGAAAGGATCATGTGAGTGACTCTCAAAAGAATAATGCTTACATAAAGAGAACATATTTGTACCTTCTTTGTTGATTATTTCAGCCTGCCACTTGCTGAAACTTACTTGTTCACTTGTTTTTTTTTCATTTTTCATCTTTTGGGTGACATTGTGATATACTTGTAGAACACTTGTAGAGGCACACTGTATCTTTTCAGCCTCGCTTCTCATGTTGCTCACTTTGTGAATTTAACAATGAAAACAGTATTACAAATGCAAAGAATTCATGAAAAATGATAAGAATCATAGAACTTGCCAAATCATATTGTCGAATTTAACTGCAGAGTGTTGCTGCTAACGATGCATTAGGAAGGAGCTGACGACTTCTTAATATTTTATAGA
>JAOXYF010021131.1:0-16120 GCA_028565775.1 Sternarchorhynchus goeldii
GGTATTTTGCAGTTTGGGTGTGTGGTTTTGTGAATTGTGTTTAGTATTTTGATAAGACCACACTACCTTGCAAAATTATGTTTCAGCAATTGGAAAAAACTATTAACCCAAGATATTTATATTGGCTGATAATTTGTATAATGCTATGGAGATTAGGTGCTTTAAGGAAACAGACTGTGTTTGTCTCTATAAAAACAGTCAGATGACAGAGGTGAGGGCCTAGGGGGGGAAGAGTTAGGGTATTCACCCACAAGCTGGAGATGGGTGATGTCTTTGCAGCAGAAGGAGAGTAGACAGACTGTCATATGACATTATTTGTGTCAGGTGATCAATGGAGACAAAGCAGAGGAAGTTACAGCAAGAATTTGGTGGTGTGTTCCAAAGTACATTCTACATAAACAAATGGTGTAAGGGTTGGCTCCAGGGCTAGGCCTCTACCAGCCACTAGGGGGAGCCGAAGGGCTAATCAAGCCAAATGAGCTACACCTGTTCGGCTGGCCTTGTTAGGGCTGCCGAACAGGTGTAACATTTTGCCAAACGACTGGCCAGTAATCTTGGGTAGGATCTCCAGAGTTTATCTTGTGAGTTCCTGTTATCTCTTCTTTCTAACTTGAGCCTTTCCCTCTCCTCAGGTAGTGCCTTTTTGCAGTTTCCTAACCCTTAATCCTGATCTAAAGGACCAGACTGTCCTTTCCCCACTTTGGGGGGGTGTTACTTTTGAGTTTTGTCCTCCTCTCTCAGCGTTTGAATGAGCCGTTTTTTCCGCCTAACCTTCCAATCACTCATAAGCATTTGGGTCCTATCTTACAAAAACCCTGTGGTGATTCATCCGGTTGGCTTCAGCCTCACCATCTAAGACAGCAAGGGTTTGAACCCCACCTCTGGTGGACCACCATGTTACAAATGGATCTACTTGGTTTTGAAAGCAGGGTGTAATATATTGTATTTTCTTAGAAAGTATGTCTAAGGATAAAGTCTTCATTAATTTACAGGATTTAAATTGCTTAAATAATTGTTCTGGAAAAAAGTGCACTTACAGATGCCTTGGATCTCAGTCAAGGCTTGTAGCTAATGCAGATATGCAGGGTGGCTGCACATATAAGTCCATGTTAATGTAATGAACAAGCAGAGTGTTCACTTCTAAAGGCCCTTCATCTTATGTGATCGCTGCACCACTAAAGCGTTGCAGTGTGACGGTTGGTGGGTTTATGTCTCACGTCTGACTTCCTGTTACATTTACCTTGGCTGCAAGACTGAGGTTCAGCAGGCCACGCTTTGCTGGTTTCTCCCCTTTGTTTAGACTCGTCTCCTGCTTTTACACTTGCTACCAAATCAACCTGACAGTAAAATTTGAGTATTATAAAGAAAGCAACGAAGAATTCCATAAAGTACGTAATACTGAAGAGTTGAAACTAGTGCTAAAACATTTAAATATTTAGCTGATAGCTGGTTTTTAGCCATATATCTATGGATCTATGTGCTAGCTATGAATATGTAGACTATAATGTACTAGAGGGAAAAGCTTTTTTTTTTTTTTTTTTTAAGTAAATCATTTTGGCCATCTACCTTTCGATGTTTCCCTGCAGAAAAATATACAAGGACAATAAACATTAAGAAATGTATAATAATAAATGATGAATGAGTTCATGAATTCATTACTGGCTTCTGTTTAATTCAAAACAATCAAATGCTCACCTTTTTTGGAGACCAAAGCAAGGGGAGTGGCGTGAACCACGCTTCCCCCAGAGTGACACTCAAAGGCAGTGAGTAAAAGCAAAAGTCTTCTAGTTACTTCCTGAAAGATGTGCAGAGCATGTATATGTAAAAATATTATTTTCTTTATTAATGCGAAAGGGAATAGAATTTACAGAAGATTTCAAAATATGCAAAACTCATACCTGAAGAAGTAACTGTTTGGAAAAGCTGTTTGGAGGTAGGAATTGTTATTGCATCAAAAATCAGAATCATCTTACTGACACCGACACTGACATTGTTTAAAATAATGCACTTTGAACCAACAGAAATGTGCAACAGAAATGCATTATTAATTTTTGTCCACTTTTGTTCAGTGAAAAATTAATTAATATTTGGCTGTTTTTCAGATATTTAAACAACTCCTATTTCAATAATCTAGGAGTAGGCTACACATTTTCTCATGCTAGCATAAAAGGAGACCTCCATCTTGAAATGTGATCATAACATGGAATCAGGACCCAGCGGTTTATATTTATACGCCCATATTTACAAAGCAACTATATAAATAATAATCTTATAGTAATATAGTGATGTCAGTAGTAATATCAGTAGGCAATGTTGTATTTTTATTGATCGTAACATTATATATATAAAAAAACATAATATAGTATAATATAAACATTGTTAATCACAGTGATATTGATGAGCTCCAGTCTGAAGCTAAGGTTGAAAAAGCTTGGACACTTTCTAGCAAATATTATGGATTCTTTTAATGGTAGGGTGCAGTACCTAGTTCAAGGGGATTTATTTACACACATAAATCTTTGTATCTGGAGTAAGACTGAAGTGTTATGGAGCTGTTCATGATGCTGTTGAGGTGTATAGCAAAGACAGAGAGCAGTGACCATCTTTAAACCTGGGTATTCCAAGTGACATTTTAAGTGTCATGGAGACATGAGTTTCTGGGTTGTGAGATTAGCACCACCACGAGCACTGTACGACTGTGGGATGTCAACAAATTCGGAAAACAATTTTGGTGTACTACACTGAATAATCTTGGTTATCTCTCTCTCTCTCTCTCTCTCCTTTTTCCACTCAGGACTTCTAAAAATCAGGGCTTCTAAAATTTTCTTTAAAAAATGGCACCCACAAGGCAAGGTAGGTTTAAATAATCATTATGGTAATATTTTTACTTAACACTTTTCATATGGTCTGTGTGAAGCTGTGTGAGTCTTTTGTTTACATAGTTATAACAGAATACATTGACCCAATAACTGATAGTGATTGATAGAGCTCTCATGTGCATGATAATTAAAGTCAGAATTTGTAATTGAAGTAGATTTAGAATTAGGGTATATCTTAGACTTTGAATTAGATTAAAATTACGTTTAGGTATTGGATTAGAGAGATTTAATTACAAGTACAGTAACATTTGTGTGCTATCATGTTTGTGGTTTTTTTTCCACACAGATGAGTTTAAACTCGACATTCCTTGTTATGAAGTTGAATCAATTGGCTCTAGGGTCAGAGTTCCCTGCCACCTTTTTCCTGAAATTAGTGCTGTTTCCATGGAGATCAGCTGGTTTAAGGAGACAGACTGCGTTTGCCTCTATAACAATGGACAGGTGACAGAGGGGAGGGGCTTTGAGGGCAGAGTGAATCTGTTCATTGAAGAGCTGGAGAGAGGAGATGTCTCCTTACAGCTGAGAGACTGCAAAGAGTCAGATACAGGACATTACCTGTGCCAGGTAACCAATGGGAACAGAACAGAAGAAGTGACAGTAGTAGTGCAGAGTAAGTATTCCACAGCTCCATTCCATGTAAATAAAAGACAATGAACATGAAGAGGCAAATATGGAAAATATAAAAACAAACATTGCTAAATGTGGGAAATCTGTTTTAAGAAGTAATTCATTACAAGTATTGTGAAGAATTGTGTTTTACAGTGGACTTTTACAGTAACTATTTGGGATCTTTATGTTCTTTTCTTCAAAATCCTACATGGCCACACTGATTCAACAGCTTCATTAATAGAAACATAAAAGAAAACAATCATATGCTATTTAATTATCTGCTTAATTCAACAACATAAAAAAGCTAGAAAATGCAAAACCCACATTTAGCTGGTAAATCACTTGTAGGTAAAAAAAGAACTAAAGACGTAAGTGAAGAACTATTTTCTAAAGACTAAAGAAGTTCTGTTGGGCTGAGAGACTGATGTATACTGGTACTTCTCAGATGCCCCTTGTGCTCTTTTCTGTTCTCTACATATCAGGTTTTGGGTGTCTCATAATGACTCGAGATAAACTACGTTACCCAGAGGGCACTACGTGACACTCACCTGTTCCTGTTCTCTTTACAAGTCTAGTACAATATAAGTAATGTTGATGCTAAATAATGATGTTGGCCGTGCTCCAAAAGGACATAAAGTGAACATGTGACTTAGACAGTAACACAAAAGAGTTTCATGCAGGATCAATACTAAGCACTACTAGTTATCACCGCTCATAAAAGCAAAGAGGCAATGTGTGAATAAGGGAGTACCGGCGCTTTTTTCCACTTTAAGCTCTGGTCCTGGACCTTATAATATCTCACAGAAACAGAAATAAAAATATAAATATCCAGTTAATTAATTAGGGGATTATAATCAGTGCTATGCTTCCATTTTCAACTATCACAAAGGCAACTTTTAGAGTATAAGTATACTTTGGCTTAAAGATTTAAACTTAAATTGGTTGAGAACTGCGTCTTAACAATTGATTTTATAATAGCAACAATTATAAAATCTCGTTTTCTCTAAAGAGCAAGTACATACAACAATGGTATTTTTTACACTTTTTTATTGTGATAATGGTCAGTATTGTTTCGTGGTTCAGTTCTTTTGTTTAAATGTTTTGTGTGAGACTGATATTTTTATTTTGTTCTTACCCAGTGTTTGGTGATAAGTATGGGTTGATACATAAACTGGTAAAGGTAAGTGTCTTAATAAAAAAAATTATTAATAAATTAATAAAATTAAAATGTCTTAATTTAGCCTTGTAGTATTATATATTTGTGAATAGAAGTCAAAATGTGAAACAAAATTAGTCTTTTCTGTTAGTGACCTTCACACTGACAACTAGACATCATCCATGAAATCTTTATAGTGCATGGTTCTCATCCACAGGTAGAGAGGGAGTGGACTCGTGAAGAGAGAATGAAAATGGACGATTCTGTTCTGCTCACTGGTGTGTATGACATCCAGAATAGAAATAATTCATTTCAGACCTTAAAAAGAATATAATTTAGACTTCCTGAATGTTTGAAATAACATTTTTGAAGAGGTTGCAGTTTTAAAAAGATGAGGTGGCACAATAATCTATTGCTAATTAAAAATTTATTAACATTTTCAGTGTTTAAGACAAGCAGTATGTTTGAACTCCTCCAAAGAAACATTGAAGAAAAGAACAGAGAAAGGGAGAATATCCTACAACAACTCGAGGACCTAAGAATCGCCATGGAGGACCTAAGAAAGGAGCTGGACTGCCTCACACTTAAATATGAAACCATGTCAGTGGAGAAAGGTGCAAGACAAATTTTGTACATTTACTTCAAATTCAAAATAGTAAAATATAACTTATATGATATACACTTTGTTACATTTCTGTATATTTCACCATATTGTTGCAGATCAAAAGATATCTGATTTAGATGCTGAGTTGAAGACCCTGAAAAACACTGACACTTACCTTGAGACTACAGGTGAGTGAGAAAAGCAAGCATAAAAAACATTTTACTCCTTGTTACAGTTATGATGTATTATTCTTTGATTTATTACAGACTCTACAGAAGCATCAGATTTAGGCCAGAAAACTGACAATACAGACTCAGCTACAGACCTTAAGTTATTAGCTTATTGGCACTCACCTACATACAGTAAATGGTGACCATGGTGATGCTAGGGTTATGGAATCAGATCTGAGATGAACAATGTAATGCCCAATTACATTTCAGAGGTGGTCACCCCAAACCACCCAATGAATGTCCTGCTATCTTCTGAAGAACATGTTTCCCATTCTGACTGTATTATAGTGAATAGAGAGACTTCAGACACAGCAGTACCAGTCAGGAGGAGAAACAGTATAGACAAACTTTATCCACATAGTAAGTGATTAATGTTTTATGAAATACATTTTGTATCTGTGTAAACTATATAATTCCTAGAATTCAGTGAGAAATTACTCAAATTACTGAAAATCCAATGAGAAATGTGTTGAAACAATTGTTCTTATTCATTTCCAGTGGGTGGAGAATCCTCTAGCCCAGACTCTACACTGCCGGTTCCTGTACCAGAACTCAGGCTGGTGTTGCTGGGGAGGACTGGGTCTGGGAAGACTGCAGCAGGAAACATTATCCTGGGCAGAGAGGAGAGGAACCAGGCTGGAACATCTACAGAGAGCGAAAAGAGTGAGAGCAGACAGGGGGAGGTGGCTGGGAGGAAGGTGACTGTGGTGGACACTCCTGACTGGTTCTGTCCTGAACTCTCTCTGGAGGAGGTAAGACAGGATGTGGGACTCTGTGTCCGTCTGTCTGCCCCAGGACCCCACGCCTTCCTCTTAGTCATACCACTGAAGCAGCCTGCAGGAGAGGAGAAAGGAATGCTGGAAAAAATGGAGGAACTTTTTTGGGACAGTTGTTGGAGGAACACTCTTGTTCTTTTTACTGTTACTGATGAGCAACAAGAGAAGATCGCTAAAGAATTTATTCAATCTGGAAACCAGGAGGTTAAGAGACTTGTAGAAAAAAGTGGGTACAGGTTTCATTGTCTGAACATTAAGGATAATGGGGATGGATCTCAGGTCTCTGAGCTTCTGGAGAAGATTGAGGAAATGGTGTTGGGCAATAAAGAGAAATTTTATAGCAGTGAGATCTACCATGAGATCAGAAAAATGGAAGAAAGAATAATTAAAGAAAGAGAGGAAAATAAAGAGAGAGAAATAAGACAATGTAGAGAAGCACAAGAGAAAGACATTCAGAAATGTTTGAAGAGTATAACAGAACAACTCCAGTATCTTGAGAGAAAACTACATGAACATGAGAAACAAATATCTAAACTTGAGGTGCTGATAAAAGAAGTGAGAAATGAAGATAAAATTGCCAAGTTAGAGATGGAGCTGAAACAAGAAATTCAGGAAAAGGAGGCAACTGAACAACAACTGAATGAATTAATAGAACTGCGGGCCAAAGAGAGACTTGAAATAGAGGAAAAACACAGACAGGAGATGGAAAAGATCAGAGAGATGTATGAAGGAGAGGCCAGAATGGAGACAGAGAGGAACCTCATGAAAATTGTTCTGCCAGAGCTCCATCGTACAGTTTGGGTTATTATCTCAATGATGCAGAAAGAGTTCCTTGTGAAGCTGGAGAAGAAGGACAGTGAGCTCTTGACCATGAAGCAGAGACTGTGTGAGCTCACAGAGCATTCCAGGCAATTGGAAGAAGATTATCAATCAGCTCTGATGAGGATGGAAGATGTAGAGGCAAAACAAGGAGAACAGAGAGACAGCAAAATGGCGTCTGGAGAAGGGGAAGAAGTAGAGCAAAGGCAAAATAAAGTAGAAGCAATTTCAGTAGAAGGACAACAAATGGAGGATGAAGAAAGAGGGCCAGGGAAGAGAGAGGATGGTGGAGCAGAAGAGAGAGGGGCAGGAGCAAGCTGGTGGATTCGATGGCTAAACATCTTTTGCTGTTCTCATTCACAGGGGGACTCTGAAGAGACTGTGCCAATGAAGGGAGCAGAATTATGAACCCCAAACTAAGAAACAAAATAAGAAAAAAACATATGTACTCAGTGTAGTATTTCTAAACAAAATGTCACACTCATGATTATAAGATTATATTAAATTAAAATCATGTAAATCATGTGACCCCAAGGTAAACAAAGTCCTATTGAAAGATTTGGGCATCACTCACACCTGCTCCTCATTTCACCTATTTTACTTAATCCCACAAGGTCCTTAATCCCACAGAGCCCACAAACTGGTGCTTTGAGTTAACTTTTATGAGATTACGTCTGTTCCTGCTTCCTCTACATCGCCGTCACATTTGGGAAGGGCCACAGTAAATGTTATACACATAACTGCTAAATTTAATACTATTGTATTATGATTTATTATCTACAAAACCTTTTTCTAGGTTGTGGTACACTCCACCAAGTGGAGTGGAGAGTTAAAGAAAAGCAACCTGTATTTTCAGCAACCTGTATAATCAGTGTGACTTGTATTTTGCTCACATATTGGGAAATCTCTGTGCTGCTCACCCACACTCACACTCACCCAAGACTAAATCAATAGTCTTCTTCCAATATTTTATAGGAAAAAATTGTTTCCTTTACCTGTATTACTATTTTTCTTATGATCTTACTACTCATTTTCTGTTGGGCATCAACTCCTACACTCTTGTTGTATTTTCATGTATTATATCGAAATATATTGTTTAACCTATTGTTACTGTCTGTTTTGTACTGTCTGTTTCGTTACTGTCTCTGACTGAAAGGTTTATGGAAACGAAACTGAACATAAACTGTGAAAACAGCAATTTAAAAACTCAATTAACAATTGTTACAGTAGAATGGGCTACACCTTGCCCTATTGATAGTCAAAGGGTACTATTCTCCTGTTGTAGTGGAATTGTTTTGGTATTATGGGAAAATTTTGAGAAATGGCCAGGTAAAATCAGCCTATATACAATGTAATTTACATAAGGGCATTATGCCATTGATATGGATTTATTACAAATTGGTAGAGTAGAATTGACTCTTACTTGTCCAGGTAGTAGCTGGGTGGTATTACTCTCATGGAGTAGTGGAACTGTTTAGGCATTATGGGAACATTTTGAGAAAAAGCCAGGCAAAGTTAGCTTATATGATAATTTGCAGAAGGTTGACTCTTACTTGTCCTGTTGATAGTCAAGGGGTACTACTCTCATAGAGTAGAGGAATTGTTTAGGCATTAAGGGAAATAAAAATAAATAAAAATGAACATTTATTTCACTTTAGAAAGCCAGATAGCCATTTAAATAATTTTTTTCACATCATTACTGTAGTTTACAAAAAAACTCCATGTCAGACTCCCCATACAAAACTGTGTTAGAAACACAGGTGAGTGACTTTCCTCTTCTTGAATTATTACTGGAAGAAACTTTAAGCTAAAACTATTGTTTTGTTTATGTAACATTTGAAAAAATGAAAGGCAACTAGGATCCAACAGATATACTGTTGACGGAAAACTGGGATAGTCATCTTGATCTGTCCAGCGCAGGTTTGTCAATAGGAGGCAAAGTGTGAGAGGTAAACAGGGAGACTGAAGAAGATCAAGGTCTAAAGAACGGGCAGAGTTCTGTAACCAGGCAAGCATGAACACAGAGGAAAGGTTTGAAGCGTGGAATGATAATGAACTTGATCAGAGAAGGTTTATAGAAGTTTTTGATATTTGTTGGCAGTCAAATTCTAAAAACTGTGGGGGCCCAGACAAAACATGGTCCTTCTGACTGATTTTTAGTTTGTTATTATGTTACACATGAAATAATAATAAAAAAAATGATCAAGAAGTACTATACTGAGGTATAGTAACAGCGGTAATACTATGTAATTAATAGTAATAAGACTTGTGTTATCACATATGACTAATTAAAAGGTGCATGAGTAGCGAAGGGATGCTTAGTAATGAAGTTGTCGAACATTTGAAGCACAGGAGTTTCAAAACTGTTTTGAGGTGTGATTCTCATTTTCGTTGTTGCTGTTTTTAAAGCAAGTAGTTTATTACGTATACCCAACTCTTATACCCCAAAATTATATTTAATATAAGACTCGAACTATACATACTATCCCTTATTCATCTATTAGAAGTGATGGCGTCCATGTTTAAAACACTAATATCGTATTTATTATCATGTGTCTACACCAAGCAAAAGTTTAATGTACTGGCATTACCATTACGAGTACTAATGTTAAAATGAAGTGTTATAATAGAAAAGGGCTAGCAGATTTCACTAGCAATACACGTGTCAAAACGTAACCTAATCAAAACCTAATTTCCAGTAAAATTGATTCACCTGGTTGTGTTTCGCAACGTTTTGTTTCAGCCGCCACTATATACAAGTGAGTTTTTATGACGATTTTGATAGTGCTGCTAACTACTGAGTTTATATGAGTTCACATCTGAAACATTCTGCAACGTCCATTCTAATACGTCATTAACAGGGCTATAAGCCACTAGTCTAAAATTCTGCCTTCCAAACTCAAGCATGTAAAACAGCATAAATCAAAGTTAGTCATGCTAGACGGAATCTCACACTAAAGACAACCAACATCGTTTAACGTCGAAGAACCTCGGGCGTAAAAGGGTTAAATTCAGAACGTGAAGTGAAAATGAAAGTTTCATGTGCTTTCACTCAGAAAAAAAACAAGGACAAATAACGGTAGTAAGAATTGTCTGTCACATAACTTGTTATATAACTTCTATAGAACAACGTTAGGTGGAACCATTGTTCTCTCGGTATTAATTCCATCCATGGCTTCTTCTACCATGAAACCTAAAATCTTTTTCCTTATTTGAAGTTCAGGACCAGCATGACAGCATTCAGTTGTTGGACATTGTTCAACAGGGTGTGTTTGAGGTATTTTATACAATTTCTTTTTTAAGAAATTAAAGAAGACCCACAAGGGCCAAAAAAAAGAAAAGGCAGTGGGTTGAAGGCAGTGTTGCATTGCATTTAATCTTTAAACTTGCAGTTAAGTTTCAGGGTTTATCTGGTATACATTTGTTGCAAACAGTAATAAATGTGAGGATTTTTATGCAGTTTATACCAGGAGGTCTGTAGCTAAGTCACAGACACACCGAGGCTTACCAGTTATTTGAAGACCCACAAGTGGCAATTTTTAATCTTTTTTAAATCACAGTTCATTGACCATTAATTTTTATGTCAGGCATTTGTTTACCACTAAAGTATTTCATGATTGTATTTGGGAGGACATTGAACTCTCATGAAGACTTCAAGAAATGCCTACAAGAAGAAGTATCAGACTTGCAGGAGGTGTCTGCACTGGATGAATGTGATGTGGTTCTGGTTTTCTGCACTGACCACATGGAACCTGCACGCCGACTCCTCCAGAATGTTACAGGTATTCAAACTTCTCAAAAACACATATATTTTATATTTCTTAAACATGAAAGAATCATATTTTGGACAGGAAATCATTTTTGTTTTGAATCACTAATGTCCTTTCTGCGCACAACAAGCAAGAACAGTTTTGGCAATATACAGACAAACACAATTCCACTTCCAGTTTACAAAATGCAAAAAATTTTTTAAAAAATAATCTGTTCCTCAATTTAGCAATGAGCCGTATTTGACGGAAGTGGCACATAAGGAGTGCGAGGCATTATTCTCCATTACAAGCCGTAGATAGATTATTAGATAGATAGATAGATTAGATAGATTATTCTCCATTACAAGCCGTAGATAGCTGACTAAGCCGAGGCCACAAACAGGAAGCAGTCTTTCACACCTGAAAAGAAGGCAGGATAGGCGCGCATGGGGGGAAAAGGCTTTCGTTTTTATTTCGACAACGCTCGCAATTAACGATACGCACATCGAATGTCGACATAGACCGACAAACAAAGAGTAACATACACACATTTAAATACACTCACGCTAGACGCACCACAGGTGAAACAGGTACTGTAACGACAACAGGACAGACATTTAACACCATGGCCAACGCCACACATACTGACTTACACACAGATGCACACACTCACAAAACAAACACGAAACATGAACATACCTACCCATAGACACGCCACACAGGCACAGGATAAGTGAGGAGGCGAGGGTGGCCAGATTTGATTCCAGCTGGAGACTGCTACAGTTTCCCAGACGTTTTTTGATGTTATTAATAAGTGCATTACACACATGGTTCCTTTCATAGTGCCACTGCTATGTACTTCAAACTTATTTTTATTTATTTCCAAAAATTTGTGTGTATTTTCTATAGACTCCAAATGTGTTATTCTGGTAGTGCTTCATCACACACCTGACCCAGAGAACATGATCTCATGTGTTACTTCATTGGACTGAAATGTTTCCTGGTTTTTTTCTTTTGTAGAAAATACCAAAAAAATATGTGTATGTGTGTGTATAGGTAGTTTTGTTGTCATTGTTTTTTAATCCACCTTCTAAACTAAAATTTAAAAAGCAAATGATGAATACAAGATGTGTTGGTATCTTCAAATCCAGATTCAAGTTTGTTTTTGTTTTTCATTTTTTTCAATAAAAAATTATAATTTGAATAGTTAATAATAATTTTTAATAATTTGAATAGTTATTTTAGTACACTTTTATTGTGTACTCTTTTTATATCTAATAAACATTACAATTTAGACGCAAAATGAATAGGGCTAATTAGTTAAAATAAAAGGTTATTAGTGTGATAGGACAAATGCTACCTTGTAGATACTAGATACATGGTGTTAACTCCATGGCCTGTTTGTGTTTTTACTCCCACATATTTTATGTTTTGGTTTTCGTCCCATGGCCCACATAGGTGGTGCTTGTTTCCATCTCATTTGCCATGCCTCATGTGGCTGAAGTGTGTCAGCAGTTCCTGCATGATAAAGGCATTGATGCTATGGATTGGCCTGCCTGTTCCCCAGACCTGAATCCAATTGAGCACATCTGGGACATCATGTCTTGTTCCATCCACCAACACCACGTTGCACCACAGACTGTCCTGGAGTTGACCGATGCATTAATCCAGGTCTGGGAGGAGATCCCTCAGAAGAACATCTGCTTCCTCATCAGAAGCATGCCCAGGTGTTGTAGGGAGGTCATACAGGCACTTGGAGGGCAAACACAACTGAGCCTCATTTTGACTTGTCTTGAGGAATTTCCACTGAAGTTGGATCAGCATGTAATTAGATTTTCCACTTATGTTTTGAGAATGATTCCAAATTCCGAATAAAATATGGCTGGACTATTTTGAAAAATGACTTCAATTTTGTGAGTAATTGTCAGTATATCACATATGTTAAACACACTGTTTTCCAGACAATAGTGAAAACCTGCACAGATCATAATGGAGAAAATCTTAGGGTGGTTCACCAAAACGAAATGGCAGAACTGAATTTCAGTGATTCTATTATACTGTTGTAGTATATGGGCTAGTTGTGATACAGTGATGGCAGCTGGTTGCCTGTATTTCTTTCATCTGATACAGATGTTGCCAAAAGTAACATATGACCTTATTTTTACACTTAACAGCTGATATTGAAGAAGTGAACACATACTTTCAGAATTTCAATAATTAAAATTACAAAATTTCTGTACATATGTTCAAACTAAAAACATTTAGCATCTTACATATTTTAAGATGTTGAAACTAGAACAGGTACAGTTATAACTTGAAGGTAATCAGAAGTTTTGGTTGAAAAGTTTTTCATGCATTATGGGCTACTAGCTAAAATTCACTTCAGAGTTGTGATTTCAAGAGAAGGCTGATCAAAGAGATGTTGAACTTGATGGGCAAGTCCATAATGAGTCCATATCACCCCCAAGGTGATCCACAACCTGAAAGATTTAATAGAACTCCTCTACACATGCTGGCCTCATTGGGTCCTGAAAAGTAGAGACAGTTGAGTCAACATACTGGACACCTTGTTCATGCAACAACAGTACCAAATGTGATGTGATGGGTTACTCCCTATTTTCTAATGTTCACAATAGGAACCAAGATTCCAGTGGAGTTCTGCTTTGAAACAAGGTTGAATCAAGAGAGAGAAGTGGCTCATTCACAGTACATTTCTAAGCTGAGGGAAGATTTGCAACAGGCGTACTTGTTAACCTCAGATGTTACATGATAGAGCTGGCGCTGTTGTTGTTGTTGTTGTTTGTTTTTCCTTTGTGTCTTCCATCTATTTGTTATACAGATGGTTCGTCACACCACTCATCATGGCCGTTGCTGAAATCCTCCAATCTGTGGGCCACAGATACGCATCGGAGGATTTATCGCAGATAAATGGCATCCCCAAAACCCAGAAGAGAGAGACACCTGTTTGGGTGTTTATTTTCTCGCCGTTAGCTGCACTGTTATTCCTTCGTTTACTTCCTGGCCTCTGTAATAATTATTGTTTCGTCTTAGTCGAAAGAACTTTCGTCTTATATAGGACTGTTGGTCCTATCGTTTTGTCCACAGGTGATTTATAATGTTGTGGATAGGAAGACATGCATCACAACTTATTTCAGGCTGTTGAGAGCAGGGCAGAGTGTGAACGCACCTACATTACAACACGTAGGTTCATACACAGTGTATAGTCACCTCAGGTAAGTGGACGGGTACCACCCCCTGTATTTTTGTAAGGTTAGTTCAGTTTAGTTATTGTTATTACAGGATAGGTTAGACACAGGTTAAATGTGTTTTTGTTTCTTTCTTTGTTTGGGCGCCATCCTGGTTCTCTTCTCCGAGTAACACCCACACGGGGTTATTTCTGTTTTCTCTCCTATTGTAAATAGTTTTCGGTTGTTGTATTATGACGTTATTCGGTGTGTTTGTTACACCTGGGTAATAAAAACAGTGTGAACCCCCAAATTTGTGTGTCTGTTTGCTATTCACACGCATATCGCTGTCGTCGTTGTTGAACCCTCCGTAGCCTAGACATGTGTCTTGGGGTTGTAACATCAGAGGTTGAAGATAAGAACAACAAATGGAACTCAAGACTGTACAACAAGAGAGTGAGATTCCAGTGATTGAGACCCAAGTGCTGCTAAAACAAAACAAAACAACACAAAAAAACCTAGGATTGAAAGGAAAGCATAAATTACAGATCTGCTGGAGTGCTGTTCCTTATGAGGTTGCAGAGTCGTACCCACACTTGCCTGTCTATAGAATGTGACAGGAAGTGGGGAACAAGACCTTGAAGACACAGAGATCACCTGCTACCCACTAAGGATCTAGTAAGGATGCCAGGAGTGGAGGGTGACAGGGTTGCTGTGGTGTCAACTTGGTAACGGAGAATAGGGAGACATCATAGATTCCCTGTGTCGGAGCAAGAAGATAAAGTAGTTGAGCTGATGAATACTTCTTCAGATGAGGAGTATGTGAGGCCTAGAAGATCTTATTGGAAGCAGTTAAAGCAATTCCTGCAGAACACCGGCGATCTGCATTTGTACCATATACATTTGTGATATTACTGTCTTAGTGCAGAAATGTTTTATTTAGATTTAATTAATTAATCCTCTCCATTTCTGGCTATAAGGAATTGCATCGCATCAGTTAAGGCTGAGAGGGGGGTACTTCCACAAATGTGAATTTTTAAATACTTGTTTGTGCATAAGATAAATACAAAAAATATTGCATTCACTTTTCACACACTTGGCTGAAAGGAGTATGTCATTTTAGAATAGGTTGATAATAATAAATAGGTTGAATAGATTAATAATAACAGTAACAACAACAACAACAACAACAACAACAACAATAATAATAATAATAATAATAATAATTGTAAAGGCTTTTATATGTCATTGTGAACGCCCTCGCCTCCTCCCTTGTTCTGTGTTCTTCTGAGTGTGTCCGTGTGTGTGTAAGTCTGTATATCTCGTTTGCTATGTAAGTGTGTGCGTCGGTGTGTGTGGTATGGGCGTGGCGTGTGAATGTCTGTCTAGTTATCATCATCTGTTTCACCGGTGTCTTATCAAGCGTGCGTGTATTTAAGCGAGTGCATGTGACCCCTTCTTTGTCGGTCTTTGTTAAACGTATGCGTCAGCCAGTGTCGGTCATGTTATTTGTTAAACGCGAAACTATCGCTAATAAAAGGTGCCTGAACTCTCCGTGCTCGGCTTCTTGCCTTTTTTCAGC
The DNA here is from genome assembly GCA_028565775.1 of Sternarchorhynchus goeldii. Classification (NCBI taxonomy): domain Eukaryota; kingdom Metazoa; phylum Chordata; class Actinopteri; order Gymnotiformes; family Apteronotidae; genus Sternarchorhynchus; species Sternarchorhynchus goeldii. Next base: position 15,590 of record JAOXYF010021131.1, read on the forward strand.
TAAGCGCTGAATCGTTACATTATACTTGTACTGCTTTTACAGAGGAGTCTCTTCCTGTTGGCAAATGATGAATAAAGATCCACCTCCTCAACAGACACTTGAAAAATCTCAAATCTTCCACTTAGGAAATGTAAAATGCTTGAAAAAAAAAACAAAAACAAAAACTACTGAAGACGCATACAGTTACTATAGAGAATGTAGGTGGGGGTTGGGGGTTGAAGTGCTGCCAGAGGCAGGGACAATATCCACTGCAGTGCTGGAAATGCTGGAGCAGGAAGACATCGGAAGAGAAAGTGAAAGGGGGATTGAACAGTGCTGCATGTGACTATTCAGACATTTACAGCAAAGAGTCGTTGTGGTAAGTAAATGCTTACTTAATTCTTTTTTAAATGCGTGACATAATGTAATTTACTATCTGTGAGTGAGAAGATATGTACTTTCACTTTTTTCTCCTCGGTTTTTTGAGCTGAATGTACTGAACAAACGAATTGAGATTTATTTGTACGAACAGCAAATTAATGATTACGGAAG
>JAOXYF010021132.1:0-16095 GCA_028565775.1 Sternarchorhynchus goeldii
AATGCCCCCCCCCCCCCCCCCCCAAGTCTGTGTTACCTTTTGGTTCTGTCCTTTTAGTTAGACTGTAATAGTTAAATTGGATAACCTGAGTTGCTGCCACGCTTCTGAAATGTTTATATTTTATGCTCCATATTTAGTCCCACACAGAGCTAACTGTCTCTCTTTACTTTTACCGAGCTAATGGCTGCCCCCCCATCCGGCTTGATACTGTGTAAGGATTGACGAGGCTCTTCTGCTACCTTTCCCGGACCAACCGCCTCTTACTGATCCAGACGCGGATGGAGGATTAATCGACTGGACGGAGGCCACCCTCAACACCCCTAACTTCCCCCCTGTGGTGGCCCAGTCCTGGAATGTCATATTTTATCATTCATTGCTCTTTGTATTTCTCTATATATTTATCTTGGTGTCATGGTGACCGGTGTCAGCCAGAAAAGGATGCGCCCCCCCTCCCGAGTCTTGGTTCCTCTCAAGGTTTCTTCCTCTTGTTCTTAGGGAGTTTTTCCTTGCCACTGTCGCCCTTGGCTTGGTCACTGGGGGCTTGGACTCTTGTAAAGCTACTTTGAGACATCTGATGTAAAAGGTGGTATATAAATAAAACTGATTTGATTTAAACAATAAAAAGCAAATCTTTCTAACTCATTGTTAGCTCCTTCCTCGAACTGCCGGTTTGGGGTTATGGGATGTTTTGTGTATGTACAGTTGTGTATGTGCAGTATGTTTATATATATATAATCACTATATTGTCATTTGCACTTGTGTGGGGAAGGAGATTTATATATAATACATTTGGGCAAGAGTTAAAACGGCTTTGAGCGTTTTATTTTGTCAGTATTCCACCAAAAGAGTTAGCTACATGGCCCTCCCTTGAAAAGCGTTTTGCGAGGCAGCCTTTAATAAGGGTGAGCGTTGCACCCGTTGCTTTAGCGATTCACGGTCGTCACCCGTGCTTTAAATCCAAATGAGACTGTATGCGCGAACAGTGTGCAGTAATGGAAGTGTACAATGATCCCTGCGAGTTTAGGTGAGATGTGTTTACACAGCACATTCCAGCCCTGACGCAGGTGGACTGAACCTAAAATCTAAAAAAATGGGAGTATTTTCTGGATTTGTCTTTTTTTCTTTTGTAGCAAGAAATAATTTCTGGATTTCATAATTGTTTTGACCAAAGACATCTCATTAAGGAATAACACAATTCTAATATTCTTTATTCTATATGAAAACTATTAATTTGAAATTAAAAACATGAAAAAGCAAATTAATTCATTAATTAGTGGTCTATAATAAAGTTGTCCATACATACTACCCTGAATATTTACAGACTGAGTCGTGTGTGTTGGTGTACATGTGTTTGTGTACATCTGTTTGTGTGTGTACATCTATTTGTGTTTGTGTACATATCTGTTTGTTTGAGTGTGTGTGTGTTTGTGCTGTATGACAAAACAGACCTGAGTGGCTGAGATCATGGCCTAAAATGGTGATTTTCACTGGAGTAAACATCTGTGTGTGTTTGTCATGTTTACAGGTGATGTGAGTGTAGTACACATCTGTGTGTGTGTGTGTGTCATGGTTACAGGTGTTGTGACTGTAGTAAACAACTCTATGTGTTTGTCATGGTTACAGTGATGTGACTGTTTCATTCTCGGTTTCGTGGTCCTCTCAAATGCTAGTAATGTACACAAGAATACTTTAGCATGTCTGAACACTTTAGCATGTCTGCTGATAAACTGTTTCTCATTAACTTTGCTGGTGACTGTTGTTGCTCTCGTGTGTCTCATTAGGATTAGATGTATGATAGACAAGGCTGGATGTTGGATGTCATCTCCACCGTCTTCAGCGCTGCTTTCACTGTCATGGCGACTGCTTTCTCACACCATTATGGCGTGCTGGGTTCCCCCAGGCAAGGACTGTCCGTCCTGGAGGGGAGGGAGGGCAGGGAGCGGCTGGTGGTGGGGCTGTGCCCAGCCTCGGAGCCTCTTCTGGGGTAAACCTGTGAGAGTGGTCTCCCTTGGCCAGATTTTCCAGGTGGTCGGCGAAACATGGGAGACTTTTGTGGGGGTTTGGGGAGATTAAAGGGGATCACGTTACAGTGAAGAGGAGGGTTGGGTTCAGGGGGCGTCTCCGCCTCTTTAGGGAGGAGTAGCTCCAGATCGATTGTCGCACAACCCTGGAGGCAAACAGATAGAACAAATGCACAGAGAGACACAAACGCACAGAGAGACAAAAACACAGCAAACAAATGGAACACACATAGATTTATAGCAACTCAAACCCTGATTATATCACTATGTATGTATACACATTTATATTCAGAAGTAGAAGATCAATAAATAAAATACAAAAACGTACGGACAGAATGCCTATAGTGTATTAAAAAGGCATTATTGTGGTTACATTTGCATATCTTCAAAGGCAGAGTGATGGTTTAAAGTGTCAGCTGTTGTATTAACATTTGCTGAGCTAGCAGTATAGTAGCAGTAGTATTATTAGTAGTATTAATTCATGGTGGATTAGGGGTGGGTTCACATATTACTTTCACTGGTCTCATTAGCTGTTAAAGGAAGAGTTCAGTGTTTTCACTTTTTGTCATGCTTCATGAAAGGAGTCTCCAAGCCTTACATCATCAAACACAATGAGTAATGACCCAAAGTTGAGTTAATGGTGCTCTAGTGGAGTTAATGCTGCTCTAGATGAGTTAGTGCTGCTCTAGTTTGGTTAATGCTACACTTGCTTCTACTGGAATGGTAAGAGATTGCACTCTTACCTCATTTTGTGAAATTTACCTGAATATTTTGTTTCTACTGTGCACCATCACAATAATTTCTATTTGATGTAGAGTTGGTGTTCGTGTAATAACACAAGAGCTTGAGACAGTGAACGTGCAGGTCAGGTGGACACGTGCCAAGTGAGGGAACATGGGGGTTGATCAAGGCTTATGGATCAATGCGGTAATATGCACCAAAAATAGACAAAATCTGCTTCTTAACAAGGCCAGTTGTGTTCACTGTTCTACAGACCATTCAGAACAGAGATGTGAACCGCTGTATTATGGAAAATTTCAGAATTGGATTTACTCTTAATCTTCTTAATCACAATGCAGTTTTTCAATTTGAACCTAACTGAATTGAAACTTAAAATTTTTAAATGAAGTAAAATAAGCTAAACATGGAGACACTGTGGTCCTCCATGGATTCAGATACATTTCAAAGGTGCAGTTGGTGAATCTAAACAACAAGGTACATCAGTCTGTCATTTAGTTCAGCTAACATCAAGCATGGCAGCCACATTCAAACCTGCCACTGATGTAGGTAAAAAAAAGTTCCAAATGATATTTAGTGAAATAAAAATGTTGGTAGCATATCTGGTAAGACGTTTATTTGGCAACTATTTGCGGGTTGTGCTCTACCATGCACTTCCTGACAGTCATTGAAAATTCACTGAATATTCATTGTTTGTGTGCAGTGTTCTGAATAATCTGTCATCTTGCATTTGAATCCAAATGTCATCAAACATCAACATGAGCTTACTCTTCAGTCTCACAGTCAGACAGTGATCTAGTAAAATTATTGTGTGTGGAAATGATCTAGTAAAAATGATTAGTAAAATGATCTAGTACAATGATTCTGTGTGGAAATGATCTAGTAAAATGATTCTGTGTGGAATTGATCTAGTAAAAAGATCTGGTGTGGAAATGATCTAGTAAAAACGATCTAGTAAAATGATATTGTGTGGAAATGATCTAGTAAAAGTGATCTTGCATTTTTGATGCAGTTCAGGAATGTACAAGAGCCAAGAGCAACACTTCAGGAGAGGGGGGGAGGGGCAGCAGTAGTGCAGGAACACACTGGACCAGCTCAGTGTCAAAAACGATTTATTGCAGTTCTGCTTTTATCACCCTTCACTGTCTATATTTAAAAAAAAAGGTACAAAAAATCTCCAACACGTCAAACTAATTAGGAATAACATCGATTTAAAACAAGACACAGTTTTCTTATTACTCTATAATACTGTATAGCAATATCAACCCATGGAGTATATGAGTATATAATTATACATACACCTACCCACTGTATTACTCAAAAGAACATCAAAACTGCATACATTTCCTGTTAGACATACCTTTATGTTTCTTTGATATTTTCCTCTTAAATCATTTGTTTGTTTGTCTGTAGCCTACAAAAGAACACCAATGCATGCAGATAGGAGGAAGTACAGTGTTTGGGGGTGAGAGACTCACAGTGGCCAGGTAAACTTGCAGTTGAAAGGATCATGTGTAGGAAAAGTGTTACTTAGCATGACAGAGCATTACAGAGCATTACTGAGCATGACAGAGCATTTCAGGGCATGACAGCATGACAGAGCATGACAGAGCATTACAGAGCATGGTAGTGACAGCAAGCGAGGAGGAAAAGGACAGTGGCAGCTCTGAAGTTCCTCTGGTACTCAGTTCTACAGGCAGTCATCGCAACAGTAGGAAACTTCACGGCAACAGCTACACGCTAGTAGATCAGGACAGCGCCGAAGCGGGCTGGGTTCAGCCGACACAGAGCACACCTACAGCCACCGCTGGCTCAGTCTGTTCTGCAGTACGATCCAAGTTTGTGCAGTAATGTGGAAGGTTGCTAGCGTGTTGCTGTTACAGCACCACTCTGTGGCTGGAGAAGGTATTACATAATGTTGTTCTGCAGCGAGTTTACCTCCTGGGCATCCTCACAGCTGGCCTTGCTCTCCTCCTGTTTGGGGATCAGTGAGTTCTGGATATTCAGAGCTTCGTCCTCTTTAATGGAGCTCTTGACTGGTTCCTCCTGCTTGCTTGCATCATCCTGTGGGGGATAAGACACACACACCGACATACACACACACACACACACACACACACACACACACAGACATCCACACACAGACATACACAGCACACACACACAAAGAAATACACAACACACAGACACACACAAAAACACACACACAGGCTGAAATGTTCATTGGCCTCAAAGCACACACATCTCCCCATTTATAATACACTAATTTAATCATAAAAAAAATTAATTAACTCGTTCTAAAATTTTAACTTTAAACTCAAACTTTGCAACCAAATAATAGTTGTACTTTGCCTGACCTGAAATTTGGTCTACTCGCTCAATTCCATTGTAAATGAAATTATAAGATAGCAGAAAATTGATGTTATGTGTCTCACAGAAACATAGATTAAATCAGGTGAGTATTTTGAATTAAACGAAGCCACCCCTGTGGGATAGAATTATGTACATAGGCCAAGACTGTCAGGCAGAGGAGGTGGAGTATGTATAATCTATCGAGGAACTTTAGTAATTCGCCAGGAACAACACGATACCTAACAATACAAGTTCTTTTGAAATAATTTTCACTAATGTACATAATCCAGCCACAAATAAAAATGCATTTTCTTTAATTAATATTTATAGACCACCAGGACCATACTTAGATTTTCTAAGTGAGACTTTTGTGGCAAACAGCAGTGTGCAGTGATAAAGTAATAATGGTAGGAGATTTTAATATACACTTTGATGATGATCCACTGAAAAAAGCCTTTAGTTTGATATTGAACTCTGTCGGCATTGTACAAAATGTAACAGGGCTTACTCATCATGGCAGTCATACTCTAGATCTAATTTTAACTTTAGGTACTAGTGTAGATAACTTAAATATGCTCCCTCAAACTGTTTACAAAAAAATCAGGCAGGTGCTGAACCTCTGTTTCCTGCAAACCTAACCTAATAGTAAATAGGGTATTTACTAACTATTTAACTTAATAGTAAAACAGAAAACATTAGGCTAAACATTAACCCTTTAATAGCTAATCCAACTGGTCTGTCATTTGGTATGGCTGATATTCAACAAAACATTGTTTTAGAAGAAACACTTGAAGCTTTCCATCTGCTCCCACTATCAGAACTGGAAAAAAAAACATTTAATTGCTGAATTGCACAACTTTGATTCAATTCCCTCAAACTTACTCAAGGAGGTATTACCAGCTCTGATTGAACCTCTTCTGTTGGTTGTTAACTCATCCATTACCATGGGTCACATGCCCCAAGCCTGTAAATTAGCAGTTATTAAACCTCTAATTAAGAAACCAAATCTTGATCCATATATATTATCTAGTTACAGACCTATCTCAAACCTATCATTTTAAAATCACAGAAAAGACTGTGGCCCAACAATTATGTGTATATTTGCAGAAGAATAACATATTTGAAAAGTTCAAATCTGGATTTAGGTCCCAAAACAGCACTGAAATAGTCCTAGTTAAAGTAACTAATGATCTCCTTCTTGCTTCAGATCAAGGTTATGTATCTCTGCTAGTGCTTCTTGATCTCACTGCAGCTTTTGACAGAATAGATCACAATATCCTGCTAGAAACGCTTGAAAATAGGATTGGAATCTCAGGAACAGCCCTATCATGGTTTAAGTCTTATCTAACAGAATGCTATCAGTTTGTAGAGCTAAACAATGTTTCCTCCAAACACACAAAAGTGAAATATGGAATCCCACAAGGATCCATCTTAGGACCATCATTATTCACATTATATATGCTACCACTGGTTATGAGCAAGCATGGTGTCTTTCACTGCTATGCAGACGATACCCATCTATACATATCAGATGATACCCAGCTATACATATCAGCCAAACCTGATGACAGACCCAGAGAAAATAGAAAATAGAAGAGAAAAATAAAAGCCTGTGTAAGAGATGTGAATGACTGGATGTCACAAAATGTCCTTCACCTTAATGGTGACAAAACAGACGTTCTCCTCCTGAGCCCGAAGGCAGCAAGACACAAAATATCAGATTTAATGCAAAATCTCACCGACTTCCCCATTGCACCAGGCTCGGTAGCTAAAAATCTCGCTGTCGTATTTGACTCTGACTTATCGTTCGATAAATACATAGATAGTATTACTAGGATAGCTTTTCTCCACCTGCATAATGTTGGCAAGCTAAGGAATACACTAGGTCTGGCATAACTAACATGGGTCTAGAATCTCCATTTCCCCCGCTGTGCTTAGGTGTGTTTAAAGAGTTTGAGGCAGTTGCATTATCTGAATTAACAGATTTGGTGCTGAAAACAAAGCCAACAACCTCCCTCTTGATGTGATGCCCCCACAGTTGTTTGGAGAAATGTTTAGAATATTGGGACCATTTGTCCTGGATATCATTAATACCGCCCTAATCACTGGCACGGTTCCATTATGTTTTAAATATGCTGTAGTTACACCACAGCTAAAAAAGCATAATCTTGATGCTGCGGTGGTTAGTAACTATAGGCCAATTTCTAAATTACCATTGTTAGCTAAACTGCTGGAAAATATTGTATATTCTCAGATCTTACCATTTTTAAGTAAATGTGGTAATTTTGAGATCTTTCAATCTGGGTTTAAGGCAATGCACAGCACTGAATATGCTCTTCTCAAGGTTACAAAAGACCTTTTAGTTACTGTTGATGAAGGTAATTGCGCCATCCTCATTTTATTGGACCTTTGCTCCGTTTTGATACTGTTGATCACAAGATACTAATTGTTCGCTTAGAGAAGTGGGCAGAGTTGCAAAGAGAAACAACCTCTGCCCAAGTCCGTGTTACCTTCTGGTTCTGTCCTTTTAGTTAAGCTGTAATAGCTAAATTGCCAGAGTTGCTACCACACTTCTGAAATGTTTACATTTTATGTTCCATAATTAGTCCCATATAGAACTGCCTCTCTTTACTTTTATCGAGCTAATGGATGTCCACCATCCAGCTTGGTACTACGTAAGCACTAACAAGGCTCTCCTGCTGCTCCTGCCCCAGACCAACTACTTCCTACTTATCCAGACGTGGATGGAAGATTAATCAACTGGACAGAGGCCCTTCTCAACACCCCTGAATCAGCAGTAACATGCTACCTGCGGGATCCACACCTTCCTCTCAGTCCATATTCCTTAATTTGCATGTTTCCATCACTTCTGTTTTCTGTACCTTGTCCACTATCACAGTGTCTGCTTAGCGTCTACCACTGTTTTGATCTTGATGTGGAGCTTTAAACCACCTGGTGCTTATTGCTTGGTCTTACATTTACGTTTGCAGCAATTGGCTGACGCTTTTTATCCAAAACGACTTACAACTGTGACTGAATTCATCTTGAGCTGTTGAGGGTTAAGGGCTTTGCTCAGATGCCCGACAATGGCAACTTGGCTGAGGTGGGGTTTGAACCAGCAACCGTCTCTAGTCAAATGCCTTAACCAGTGAGCTACCATCATCTCATCTTGCGCTGCAGTGGTTAGTGCCTCTGTGCTGTCCTTCAGTCTTGTCTTCTCCAGTCATTGGCAGGATTGTCTTATGTCTGCCCCTCTGCTGTCTGTCAGTGTCAGTACATTCCATGGAGGGGCTTGTCCTGCCATGCACCTCCTCTGCTTCCATGGTGACCATGCCCCCCATGGTACTGAGCCCCTCCCTAATCAGCTCTGTGCAGAACAGCAGTGGGGACAGTGCATCTCCTTGGCATATACCACACTATATGGTCACATTGTTAATGGTCTATCAGTTGGTTTGTAATGTTGTTCTCTATAGTTCTGGATGAAGGCTCTTATGGTTTTGATGCATGGCTCTATGTGTCAGTAGATGGTGCTACAAAATTGACAAATAGTGCAAAAAACATGGATTTCAGCTTTGATGGATAAAAATTTAGGAAAAATTCTTTCCACTGAAAGCAAAGGGTTAGGGTTACCCCTCTTTATGGTTAGTGTTGGGGTGATGGTGAGGGTGAGGTTTGGAGGGAGGGGGAGGGAGAGGGTGAGTTTGGGGGTGGTGGAAAATCGGGCATGTTCTACTTCACTATGCTGGTGAAGATGAAAATGTCCAGAGGATTAAAAATGTCCATCAGGTAGGAGCAGCACAAGTCAGGGCCAAGATGGCAGACCTGCCGACAAACCTGCCGACAGACCTGCCAACAGACCTGCCGACAACTGTGAAACAGAGGGCCATGACAGGGCGGAAGAACGCACGGCTTCAGGACGGGTGGCCGTGTTTCGGGTTTTAGTGAGGTGCGGCCGGTCATCTTACCTCACCGCAAACTTCTTCTCTCTGTTCATACTCCCAAGTGTACTGGGTTAGGGTTTTCTACAGGGCAGGTGGTGAGAGCATGTCATCAAAACCACATAGATCTGTACAAGATATCACGAGCCTACAGACCATATATATATATATATATATATATATATATATATATATATACATACAGCCATATAGTGATGTGAGCAAAATACAGGCTAATGAACTAGAACACCTTGCTTCCACAGACAGAGGAAGAGGAAGAGGAGTAGCAGAGAGGCCCCTCATAACCATGTGTTGGAGGATGAAGAGGGAAAGACAGAAGTTACCTGACAGATAACGTTATCATAGAAAGCCACGGCGTGCAGAGAAGACGGCGGAGAGCCGCATGGATTCCTTACATTTGCCTGCGAGCCTTCAGCAGCCGTGGACAGAGAGAATGTGTCATTATGCTGTTCCGACTGGGGCCTGCTTCTGCTGCTAGAGGAACACACACACACACACACACACACAAATACACACACACACATAAACACACACATACACGCATGCACACACACACACACACACATGCGTATTATTAGGTCTTAGTGCTCGACAGTAAAGTAACTCTCAGCAATGAAACAAAACTCATCTACAAGAAAACATCTCCATCTTCTTGTTTTGCTACAAATATTTAGGTTTTGGCTTAATAATGTAGATAAAACACTACATTAATGATGTAGGTAAAACACAGGTCAAATATGTGTGTGTGTGTGTGTGTGTGTGTGTGTGTGTGTGTGTGTGTGTGTGTGTGTGTGTGTTTGCGTCTACAAACCTGCGTTTGCGCAGCCGTCTGTTTTCTGTCTTTAGTAGATGGAGCCTCTTGGAGAAGAATACAATTAACATGAAGAGGAGGAGCACCGTGACCGATGCCCCTCCCACCACAAAGCACATCACCTGGAAGTCGGTAATGACAGACTCACACCTGGTACCTTTGGTCCAGGTGTAGTTCTGCAGGTTACACCTGCAGATGCAAGAGAGAGAGGGAACAGGCAGAGAGAATGAAAGAGAGGGAACAGGCAGAGAGAATGAAAGAGGAAAATGAAAGTCACGTAATTTATGTCTATATCCATGTCAGGATGGAGCACACAAGGACACATGCATAGCTACCCAAAACTCTCTCTCTCTCTCTCTCTCTCTCTCTCACACACACACACACACACACACACACACACACACACATAAAAGCATTGTAAGTTTCCCTGAGGGTTTTACTGTACCATATTACTTCATAATAACTTAGCTCAGTATTCTTATTTTCACCTAATGTCCTTACTGTCTCCATCTCTCTCTGTCTCTTCAAGTATAACATTTAAATTCAAATTGCTTTATTGGTATGAATTGTATTAACAACTGCTGTCAAAATTCTCTCTCTCTCTCTCGCGCTCTCTCTTTCTCTCTCTCTCTCTCTCTCACACACACACACACACACACACAACCTGCAGCAGCAACTTCAAACCTAAGCTGAAGATTCTACATTCTTGTTCATTCTGATACTGTTCATTAGCTGTAGTATACTGTTCATTATCTGTAGTTTACTGTTCATTAGCAGTAGCATACTGTTTGTTGGCTGTAGCATACTGTTCATTAGTTGTAGCATACTGTTCATTAGCTGTAGTATACTGTTCATTAGCTGTAGTATACTGTTCATTAGTTGTAGTGTACTGTTCATTAGTTGTAGTATACTGTTCATTAGCTGTAGTATACTGTTCATTAGTTGTAGTATACTGTTCATTAGCTGTAGTATACTGTTCATTAGCTGTAGCTACCTGAAACTGAAATGAAACTGACTGATGATTTTCAGAGAAAGTAAGAGTGAGAGAGCAAGAGATAGAGAGAGAGAAAGAGCATAAGAATAAGAGAGAGTAAGAGAGGGACAAATGCCTCTGACCTGCAAAAAGAGTGAGAGCGAGTGAGAGAGTGAAATGCCTCTGACCTGCAGAAAGAGTGATAGAGAATGTGAGGGAAATGCACCTGACCTGCAGAAAGAGTGAGAGAGAGTGAGAGTGAAATGCCTCTGACCTGCAGAATGAGTGAGAGAGTGAGAGTGAAATGCCTCTGACCTGCAGAAATAGTGAGAGTGCGAGTGAAATGCCTCTGACCTGCAGAAAGAGTGAGAGAGAGAGTGAAATGCCTCTGGCCTGCAGAAAGAGTGAGAGTGAGAGTGAAATGCCTCTGACCTGAAGATATAGTGAGAGTGCGAGTGAAATGACTCTGACCTGCAGAAAGAGTGAGAGAGAGATTGAAATGCCTCTGGCCTGCAGAAAGAGTGAGAGAGAGAGTGAAATGTCTCTGACCTGCAGAAAGCTCCAGCCGTGGTTGTGTAGCACTGCCCTCCATTGAAGCAGTAGCTGGAGTGGCAGTGGCATGGTGATTGACAGGTGCCATTCCTGTGCTCGAACCCAGGGAGACAGGCAGTGGCGTCCTGCGTAGGTCCGGATGGGCCATGGTCTGGTGTGAAGAGCCGGCGATCCGGCGAGACGTTCTCATCCTCCATGTAGATCGGCGTGGGCTGGTCGTCGTCTGAGTGAGCTTCAGTGGTGGAGTAGTCGAGAGAGAGATAATCATAAAAATCGGACAATGTCCAGGAAGTGGGGTCTCGCCCCTGAAGCTCCAGCGGGGGACGAGGAGGTGGAGTGTTGATTTGGTGACCCTGGTCGTAGAACCCCACATTAATGACCTGTCCGTCGCCTGGATGACTGAGGTCATCTGCTGGATGTTGAGATGAAGCAAAGTCAACTGGCTGTTGGTCAAGAGCCACCACACTTCCGTCGGCCTGCAGTACCTCCCTCTGCCAGTGGGGGGCCTCAGAGTCTTCCTCTTTGAAGTCTAGCTGGGCTGTGCCGTGAGCTCGGGCACCAGAGCGAGTGGGTAGGCCTGCCCCCATACCCCCCACTGCCGCCATCTGCTCCACCTCTGCACTGCCTGGCTCCTCCCCCTCACGCGGTTTACGCACAAGAACCCGGGGAATGGGAGTGGCTTCACCACGAAGTGCAGACTCAACAGCCACTCCTTTAGACGCAGAGGTGAAGTTCAACTGAGTGGCATTGAACAGTGGTGAAGCATCTACAAAACACAAAGAACAACATTTAAGTGCCATTTAAGCTCATTATAAATAAAGACTTAATAACAAAGTGCCAGTAAATGATCCTGTTCTTGCTTAAAGGAAACATAAGCACAGTTGTGTGCTACTTGATTCCCACGTACACACAGTGATACACACGTTACCACACTGAAGATTAAAGGAGCAATAAAATATTTGCATGTAAGACATTTTTCAGTTATTCTTATTCACATTATAACACATCTATTGTACTGCCACCTGGTGGCCTGATGATTCTGTACTAAATCTATTTTAAACATGGATGCCTGTGTGTGGGGGACTTGCTCTATTAAGAAGAATCTGGTTCATTCAGGGTCCGCTCTTACTGTTTGTCTCATGTGAGAAGATAATGTAAAAATAAATTATCACTTTCATTAACTGTCTGCTCCTACAGTGGTAAAAATGAATGTGTATGTCAAATCTGTCATTTTGCTAAGTGCACACACATGCTTTTCTGTGTGCAAGCCCATCAATTTATTACCACATCAGATTGTGGTGGTGAGATTAGGAGCTCTGATGTAGTAATGCACTGTCCTGATCCTATGCCAGATTTCAGATTAGGATTAAGTGCTGTAGGTTGAGATTAGCAGCAGTCAATCAGGAAGAGTCAGGGGGTGAGGAGAAAAACCCTAACACACACACACACACACACCTAAATGTTTTTTTTTTTACCATGTCCTGTGTGTCATGTGTCTGTGGGAGACAGTCATGTCTCTATTCTCTGTCCAATTTAAAACACACACACACTGCAGTCCACCTGTGCATTAAATGGATGCAAGTTTAACAAATGAGATTTATTTATATACATATATTTATATATATATATGCCCACACATATTAGACAGACAGACAGATTGACTGACTGCTCTGTGGGACCGACTGAGTGGGACACTTTCACAGGGCTCTAATCTGGCCTCACTGGGACTGTGAAAAGTCCCCCATCACACACACACACATGCGCACACTCACAGACGCATGCGCGCGCACGCGGGCGCACACACACACACACACACACATATTGGTTGCCAAGGTGCAATGTAAAGTGCCAGTCCTCTGAAAGTGCTGTGAACAGAGCCTCCTCTGTTCTGTGCTCTCATCCACTTCCTCTCATTCACTTGTATGGATCGTCGTTCCCACCATCTCGCCCAAGATGGCCACACCCCCGAAGATTAGCATGTGAACTGTGCTCTCCATTCTGTCTGGGTGATTTCTCACAATGCATGTTGTCACATTAAACCCTTTTCATAACTGCTTATTATTTGATTATTTTTATATCAAGAAACTGTGACGGCGGGGCGGAGGGAGCAGAGACAGACGCTACTGGAAACGTACTAGCAGTTTATTAGCAGAGTGGTTGCCAGTGGCGTACAAGACACACAAAAAGCAATGTCAATACGAACGAGCGAATTAGCAAAGCAAAGTCCGGGTAGAACCGGCAAGGCTGTAGCAAAGCAGCGAGAAACAGACAGAGACAGCGTGTGAAACGCACAGAGGTTGAATACTGTCAGCTAAGCTTGGCCAATGCACAGCACTGAGTGAACAGTGCTGTGGCGTTAAATAGTCACTGGGCCAGCGAGCTACAGGTGTGTTCAATAAGCAGGCGATTGGGATCTCGTCGGCCTGGGATTGGTGGGCGTGGCTAGCGGACTGGGTGTCCGCCTCGACGTGACAGAATCAAAAAGAACGGAAAGAAAATTAAAGAAAACATGAGAAGCCCAGAGGAAAGCAAACATGCAACCAGTGTAGCTGCCACATAAACTGAATACACCAAATACACCACATACATCAAATACACCACATACACCGAATTCATCACATACACCACATACACTGAATACACCAAATACGGCAAATACACCAAATACACCACATACACCAAATACACCAAAGGCACCACATACACTGAATACACTACATACACCACATACACCAAATACAACGAATACACCAAATACACCACATGCACCAAATACACCACATACACTGAATACACCACATACACCAAATACAACGAATACACCACCTACACTGAATACACCATATACCGAATACACCACATACACCAAATACACCACATACACCACATACACCGAATACACAAAATACAGCAAATACAACGAATACAGCAAAGGCACCACATACACTGAATACACTACATACACAACATACACCAAATACTCCATACACCACACACACCGAATACACCACATACACCATACAACCACATACTCCAAAGACACCACATACACCGAATACAACAAATACATCACATACACCAAATACACCACATACATCAAATACACCACATACACCGAATGCACCAAATACACCACATACACTGAATACACCAAAGGCACCAAATACACTGAATTCACTACATACACCACATACATCAAATACACCATACACTACATACACCGAATACACCACATACACCATATACCACAAACACCAAATACACCACATACAACATACACCTCATACACCAAATACACAACATACATTGAATAAACCAAATACACCACATACACAAAATATACCACATCCATCGAATATGTCACATACACCGAATATACCACATATACCACATAAACTGAATACACCAAATACACCGAACACAACACAAACACCACATACACTGAATACACCAAATATACCACATACACCGAATACACCAAATACACTGAATATACCACATACACCGAATACACCACATACACCGAATACACCAAATACACCGAATACACCACATACACTGAATACACTAAAGGCACCTCATACACAGAATACACTACATACACCGAATACACCACATACACCATGCACCACATACACCGAATACACTACATACACCACATATACCAAATACACCACTAACACCAAATACACTGAATACACCACATATACCAAATACACCAAATACACCATATACACCACATACTCTACATACACAACATACACCACATACACGAATACACCGCATACACCGAATACACCAAATACACCACATACACCAAATACACCACATACACCGAATACACCACATACACCGAATACACCAAAGGCACCACATACACTGAATACACTACATACACCAAATACACCACATAAACAAACACCTAATACACCACATACACCATATACCACATACAGCAAATACACTACATACACCACATACACAGAATACACCGTACACCACATACACCGAATATATGTGGTGTATGTGGTGAATACCAAATACATTGAATACACCACATGGACCATAGACCACATTCACCGAATACACCACATACACCAAATACACTGAATACACCACATACACCAAATACACCATATACTGCAAATACACTAAATACACAACATACACCGAATAAACTGAATATACCAAATACACCACATACATCGAATTTACCAAATACACCACATACACAGAAAACATCAAATACAGCAAATATACTGAATACACCACATACACCACATACACTTCATACACCACATATAACATACACCTCATACACCAAATACACTGAATACACCACGTACACTAAATACACAACATACACCACATATACCAAATACACCATATGCACCACATACACTGAATACGCCAAATAGACCAAATACTCCACATACACCCAGTAAACAGAATGCACAGAAAAACAGAAGAGAAATCAGAATAAAAACTTTTTTTGGCTACAGTGGCAAGTAGTTATGGTGACCTCCTCTTACACTTGAGTGATAGTAGGAACCAGGCTCTCTTCAAGTCTCTTAAAGCCTGTTATAATAATATCTGAAGTAACCAAAAGATTACTTCAGAACACCTCAGGACAGTCTCTGCTAAAAACCCATTTTACTGACTACTTAAGTCCAAAAATAAACAATGGGG
>JAOXYF010021133.1:0-16089 GCA_028565775.1 Sternarchorhynchus goeldii
TTTGGTTGATTTCTTTTTCTCTGATGATGCTGCTCTGGCTGCAATCATTATCTTAATGTAGGTAAAGGCAATGACAATAATCATAATGAGAAAAAGGAACTGTAAAATGCCAGAACGTGTTTGTGCCTGCCAGTCTTTTTCTAACATTAAATGCATATTACACACAGCATAGGAGAACAGAACACTAGGTGGCGCCACAAACAGATAGGCTATTAAAGTGAACCATGGAATTATGGAACTGATACCCCATATTATAAGGAGTCCGAAGAATCTGGTCCTGCTGGTGGAGATGTCTGCATGTCTTAAAGGCATGCAAATAGCAACATAGCGCTCAAGACACATCGCCACAAGAGTGAGTGGAGTACACACTATGAGATATGATGATACTGTGCACATAATTGCACAAGCAATCATGTGGATACGGTAAAGATAGTTATTCAATATTAACATTACATCGCTCAACACCATAAGAACAGAGTCTGCAAACAAGGTTTGTGCAAACAAAATGTAGCGGGTCTCTTCTCTGAACACCTCCTTCTTCAGAAAAGTGTAAATCATCAAGCAGTTCACATAGAGAAAAATCCCCACTAGGGTCTGTATCAGCATACCCTTCTGCATAAATTCTCTTGAATCAGAAAACACATTATTACTTAAGCTACTGTTAACAAGTGAATTTTGCATTTCTGCAAAAAAAAAAAAAAATAAATAAAGAAATACAGACAATATAAACAAAGAAAAAATAATACACTTGGCAATGTATCAACAATTTTCCAAATTCCAAGTAAGAATTTGCACTTCACTGGTTTCAGAAAAATCTAGAAACATGATCTGTTCCAAGAACACTAATGGCTAGCTGTGAAGTTGTAGCCATGAGTCCACTCAAACCTCCCACTTTATAATTTGGCAAAGCTTAAGCCTCCTGTGCTTTCACTCCTTCTCGCCTCCTTCTGTTTTATAGCATATGTACCTCCCTCTATGACCTCACCAGCCAATCTAAAAACACAAAAAATTACATAAGTTAACAGGACGATGTCATACGCATTCATGGTGAATTATCAAACAATTCGTTAATTAATCAATCAACAGATCAATAACTTGTATAACAATTATTCATTCGTTCGCATAATTCATAGATACCCACTTCAACTCACATCCTCTGGACCTCCACAAACCAGAAAGACATCAGACTTTTGAAGGTAATGCACAATCCATGTTTGTTCCCCTTTGGTTCATTATAATGATATCTGGGTCATTCACATGCACAAGGACACTTTGGTGATGTGTAGAGGTACTTACATCATCATAATCTTACTGAAGACTCAAATAATGACGGGTGATGATGTTAAATAATCATTATAATAATTAATGATGTTTCACTGGAAAAAAAAAGGAAGAAAAGAGAACAATGGTTCCCATGTACACAAAACAAGCTGTTAATGGTTATTTGTTTCATGTATTTATACTGTTCTTAAGGTGCTATGTTAAAGAGATGTTGCCAAAAGAACTCCATTCTGTCATGATGCTTACCAGTTCCCCATTTACAAACTCAATTTCCCATCAACCCTGGACACAAGGAGGTCAAGAGCACCTGCTTTTACCAATCAGCTTACATTGTCTATATCACTATCCCCAGACTTTTGACTCTCTTCACCTGTTTCCAATTACGATTTGCATAATTAAATTCTTCCCATTATTATATCCCATATATATACTGCCTCAGCATAGTCTTTGCATGCTGAGGGCACTGTCCAAAAGGCTATATGATATATATAATAACTTCTGACTCAAACATACATTAGAAGTTATTAAGCTTATAATAAGTTATATTTATATAATGCCTTTCACAAACCCAGTGATGCTTTACAACCCAAAAAAGAAAGTGAAAACCACTAAAATGCTAAAGTGAAAAACAGGCAGAGAGATGAAAGCTAAACATCCCCAGAGCAGGGAAGAATCAGAGCAGAAAGATCTGTCACCCAGAGGGTGCATGAAGGACAGTAAAAGAAATGAGTTCAGAGAGATAAAGAGGAGACAACCCATGAAGGTTAAAGGAGAATCTTGAACTTGAACTATCCAAAGACTGACAGGGATCCATTGCAGCTGTCTGAGGACAGGTGTAATATGCGAGGACAGGTGTAATATGCAAGGTGGATGTAAGGATACTGGCTGCTGAGGTTTGAATGTGTTGGAGACAGTTCATCAATTTAACAGGAAGGCCATATAAAGTGAATTTACAATAATCAATGTGGGAAAGAATGAAGCCACTGATGAACATTTTAGTATGAATCTCATTAAGCATTAAGCATAAATGCTCAAAGTTATGCAGACGATAAGAAGCAGACTTAGTAATTGACTTAAAGGGAGTGTCACGGTGGCTGCCCTTGGCTCCGCCCCTGTCCTGTGTGTGTATATGTTGTTCAGTTTTGTGTGTGTGTGTGTGTGTGTGTGTGTGTGTGTATAAGTGTATGTGTCTTCAACATCTTCAATTCTAATAGAGAAGTCTGATACATAAGCGAGCACAGGTTTAGTGCCGACTAATGAGGCCTCTGTTTTAGCATTGAGGTTCAAGAAATTGCTGTGAAGTTTAAGATTGTTGATGTGTGAGCTCACAGTCTGGGCACAGGGGGGGACACAATGCTAATGTATTTTTGGATAACTTTGGCATAACAATGAAATTTGAGACCATGATCACATATAATCATGACCACAAAATCACAAGATTTTGGTTTATTGGTCTTATTACAGTTATGCATATGAGATTTGCTTTGCCCTCTCCCTAAACAACTATGTCCCCCTCCACTCTCTGTAAGTGTACTGAGCACATCCTTAATTGGATGCACCAAAACTTTTCACAGTTGAATAAGAAGATAGAGGATTATAATGTTTGGCAACAACAATGAAAGGCACACACTTTTTTGAGCAGTGTATTTGTATATCTGTATATATGCAAATACACTTGAAGTGCTCTTCATTTCATTTTCATCCTTTTCTCCCTCACACAAAATGTTTCACTGCCATTCAACAACCCTGTTACGGCCTCTAGCCTAGACCCTGTCATAATAGAAGCTTGTTCTTCACCAGGGTTCCTATTCCACAATCACTTGCAATACATTAATGGTTTTAACAGTAATAATGAATGTTTAATGACTGTAAACTACTAGCATATTTAAAAAAAAAAATTGTGTGCTTGTAACATATTTGTGTGCATTTTTTTTTTGCAGAGATACAATATGATGTAGTGCTTCCTCTTTTTTTTCTGTCTGGCCTGCCAACGAAGACAAGTGGTTTCAGCACCACATTTGTAAAATCAGGTTCACACTGTCCTCTCCGTAGGTGGATATATCCACCTGGCTTTTTCTTTGCCCAAGATCAGTGCTGCAATTTGCTTTTGAAAATGTATCTTAAGGCTAAATGATTATGGTCAAGGTCTGTATAATTACTTCTGAACCTGTATACTTACGTCACCCTACTCCTTACAGACCAGCTTTAAAAAAGGTGGTGGAAATTATGCCTTATATGTAAAGTATTTAAGAATCTCTAATTATTTTCTGTTGCATTTATTTGTTTTCTTTTTGTTTTTAGACTATACGTTTCTCTTTTACAGAAATATTGTAGTTGTCTATGGAAGAGAAAAATAGTTGTCTTTGTCTATGGAAGAGAAAAATGTCATTTTGACAACTGCCCAACATTTGATAATATATTTTGTTCTACAGTTTCCCCTTAATATCATAACAAACAACAACAACAAAATCAATGGAAAAAAAATTATTATCATGTGTTTTGCTAAACTGGAAAACATACGACATACACCAAATAAACGTCAAGCTAAAAATGTTCAATACTGACAGGATATGTGGATTTTATAGTAAATTAGACATACAGTCTAATTGGGCATAAGAAAATATCTATTATATTAATTTGTGAATGTTGTTATGTTCATTTATGCTTAGTGGGCTTACTCTGATTCCATACTTTTGTTCATGGATGTTTCCCCCTCTTTTCTTTTATCAAAATGAAATTTCATGCACTCACCATGAACATTATCAGACAGATCAGCATGAGCCATATTGTTGTTTTTTTCTGTTCTGAATTAAAGACATTTATCTCCAAGTCTTTGATCAGTTCATTCTGACTCAGTTTAATTGGTCTGTACAAAGTCTAGAAAACACAAAAAAGTCAGAACCTAGGGTTATAAGAATAATACATAGGGTTGCAACAATTTAAGGTAGTATTAATATTTCAAGAAAAACATTACATGAGGTGTGTATACTAAAATATTATGCGGCCCCGATCGTAAACAATAAACTTTGATTTAGTAATTCACATTAGTATGAATGGTTCATGAAAGATATTACATTTGGAACAGAGTTGTGGTTAGCCAGGCCTTATTTTCCATTTACTAAATAAAGCAGGAAAAAAGCTGTCTAAACCACACAGAGCATAATGTCTTAAAAAAAGGCAAAACTTTTCATCTCTAAGACCATAAATTAATGGACTAAGACAACGTGGAGAAATAATAAACACAATAAAATTAAAATATTTTACATTTATAAACACCATTATGTCAACCTTCCAAAATTCCATTTCCACATATGCATTTAAAAACTGCATTATACACAGAAGTAGCTGGACAGCGTGCAGGATCACAGTTCTGAGACCTTTGTTGGTTGATTTCTTATTCTCTGATGATGCAGCTCTGGCTGCAATCATTATCTTAATGTAGGTAAAGGCAATAGTAATGACCATAAAGAGAAAAAGAAGCAGGAAAATTATAGCACGTGTTTGAGCCTGCCAATCTTTAGTTAACATTAACTCAACACCACAAATAACTTGGGAGAACAGAGTATCAGTAGATGCCACAGACAGAAAGGCTATTAAAGTAAACAATGGAATTATGGAACTTATAGCCCATATTATAAGAAGTCCGAGGAATCTGGTCCTGCTGGTGGAGATGTCGGCATGTCTTAAAGGCATGCAAATAGCAACATAGCGCTCGAGACACATCGCCACAAGAGTGAGTGGAGTACACACATACAGAATATTTAAACCTGTACAGACAAGTATGCAAGGAATCAAATGGACTGGGTACAGATAATAGCTGTCAAGCATGACCAAGTCCGACAACAACATGAAAGCAGAGTCAACAAACAGAGTTTGTGCAAATAAAATGTAGCGAGTATCTTCCCTGAACACATCCTTCTTCAGAAAGGTGAGCATCATGAGGCAGTTCACATAGAGGAAAATTCCCACCAGTATTTCAACCAGCATGAGTTTCTCAGTCAAATAATTTGCTAGTATCCTTAGCAGATCATTGCTCGCGCTGATGTTAACTTCGGCCATCCTTATTACAAAAAAATCAAAAGAATGAACATAGTATAACAGATTTGCAAAATATACAGTTTGGGTAAGACGAATAAGTAACACTGAACACACACTGTCAAAACATTTGCAGTTCAACACTAGGCAGGTTTTTATACTTGTATTAAAAACCCTTGAAGAAAAAACAACAGAGCTTATGGTACAAGGTGGAGCCAAAGGTGGAGCTCATGAGAATAGTTTCATGCTCTAAAAATAGTAAAGCAACATATTGGTGCTGATAGTGTTAAAATCTAATAATCGTTTTTGACAGTTATGCAAAGAATGACCAATGATCATATGCAAAGACAACATTTAATTGATGCTGTTGTGCTAAATGTTCTCAAGATCTAAATGAAACGTGAAATAAAATGTGAATTGGAATTTGAGATGGTACATGTAGCACTTACATAGAAGTAGTGGTGTATTTTCAAGTAAACAAGTTCACACAATCATTCACATATATAATGAGGGAGTTGGCTTCAAATCTGACCCAGGCCGAAATAAACAAAATCCCTCAGTTATTTCATGAAAATTCAGGTCTGCCTAACCCTGCTCAGAAAATGTAGGTTTTATAGATAACTGGACATGTCTTGAGGGCAGGCCTGGTCTTTTAAAGTGGAACAGCATCCACCCCTCATAGGAAGGTACTGCTCTCATTTCAGATAGCTTAGCCGTTAGGCTCTATAGCAATATTGTAGCATTTATGGCAATTAATGGGAACTACCTAACCAAAGCTGAGGCCAGGCTGCAGACCATCAGGCTAAACCAACTGTGAGCTGCAGTGAGACATAATATCATCTAGATTTCACTCCACTGATCCTCATGTTTAATAAAATAGATTCTGTAAAATCTGTTTAAACAATGTAGCCAACATCCGCTCTAAACTGAAAATAGGATTATACGTGATTTTTTAACTAATGAAATTTTCTTCATCAAGACAAAACAGAGTATGTACGACACCAGACAGATCATCAATAAATGTATTCAATAACAAAAGCCCTTAGAAGAGAATGGAGGGGGGGGGGGTTATCTCTCTTTTTTACTCTGAAGTGATGCAGTTTTCTGCTATGGTATTAAGGACAGGTGTCCATGTTTTAAGGAAAGTTCCTAATGATCCCAACCCAGCTTGATATTGCTCAGAAGTTCTCGGAATTATGTGTAGGCAGAGAGGGGAGTTTCCATCTTAAGAGAATAGCATGTCTGGTCAGTATGGTGCTAAAAGGTATTATCCGCTGTTTCATAGTTGAGAATTGATGGTCTAGCGAAATCCACGGGTATGGATCTAAAGTAATCTCTAGGGCCCGACTTAGCGTTTTAAAAATTTCAGACCAAACGGAACATAATTTGGAGAAGAATCACATATATGAATGTTCTGCTGGTGAGTGGTCGCATCTGGGGCATGCATCAGGTGTACCTGGGAACATTTTAGCCAGCTTAGCACTGGTAAGACTTGTGTACCACCTTGAATTGTAGTAGGCAGAGCCTGGTGCATATGGACGATGAGTGTGCCTTATTTAGAATAAGATCCCATTGACTTTCATCAATTGGTACTCCTAGGTCTCATTTCCAAATGTCTATTAAAGAGTTATTGGGACCATTGTTTGGACACCAATTATGTTATAAATAGTTGAAATTAGCTTGGCTTGAGCTGGGTCTAGTTCAAGCAAACGGTCAATTCAGGTGGACGATTGGGAAAGTGGGAGAAAAGGAGCTGTACAAAGTGTCTGATTTGGAAGAAGCGGGAACAAATGGCTTTTGGGCAGATCAAACTTTGCCATCAGGTCCAAAATTGGCAAAAAAAAAACTCCTTCAGCATGCAGGTCTTTAATAGTTGTGATGCTCCGTTCAGACCTCATTGGTTTGGGCCCTCTATGAGGAAGAGGAGCCCATGCCAGACCTAATCTCTGGCGATGAGGCCACGCACTGCAGTCAACCCTGGTCGCTTGAAGCCATGCCCAATGGCCTACCTCAGTCTCCTGTGGCTGCTTCCTGCAGTCTTTATCCAATGCCCAAGGCCGCTCCCGCAGTCTCCTCCTGTGCCTTCCTTAGTGACACAGAGGCCGTCGAATGATGCCAGCATGCCGCTGGACCCACCACCACGCCTTCGAACTTGCCGGGCTCGGCTCCGCCTAATGCTGCTTCCTTGCCTTTGAGTCAAAGGACCATCTGTGGTTGTTCCTGTCATGGTACCTGTGTGTGTGTTTGTTCCTTTTCCCCATATGGTGTCCATTCCTGTGTCTTTGCCCATCCTGGGCCCGGTTCCATTGTCTTTTGCTTGGGTTCTGTTGCGTTTGTTTTGCCCTCATCCTGTTTTGCCTCTGGTTGTCCCCTCATTGTTCGTCTTTTATGTCGTCTCCTCGTCCTCCCTCTCGGCCTGTTTTTTTTTGTCCTTGTCCTTGTTGTGCCTTGCCTGGTTCTGTGTGTGCTTCTGTCATCACTCCTGTGTCTGGTTCTGTTCTGTCCACTTGTGCTGTTCCTGTGTCCAGTCCTGGTTCACTCTCTGCTTCTGCTCCTTCTTCTGACCCTCACCTGGCTCCTGGTTCTGCTTCTGTTTCTCACCTGTTTCTTGGGTTCCAGTGCTGCGCCTGCTCCTGTTCCTCATCAGACTCCTGGTTTTGCTTCTGTTTCTGCTCTGGTTTTCCATCTGGTTCCTCATCTGTCTTGATCTGATGTTTATGGTTTTGGTTCTGTTCTGTTTCTGCTTCAGGAGCCGTGTTTTGGGGGCGGGGTCTGTCACAATTGCCCCTCCCCTAGCATTGTGGTTTCCCTAGCCATGATCTTTCCATTCCGTTCCTGTTCGTGTTTTGGTTTTCACGGTCTTTAGTTTTACCTGTTCCTCGTTTGTCTGTAATTACATTTGCTATTTAGTCTCCGTCATTTCTAGGTCTCGTCACTGGTTATTGTTTGGATGTTTGCTAATGTCTGGTTAATGTTGATGTTTGTGAATGGTTTATCATGAGTACCCATGTTCTGTTTACTTGTTTCCTGCCTTTGCTCGCATTTAACCCTGTAGTCTCCTCTTTCATTGTTTAGTATTCTCGTTTTTCTGTTGCTCTGTCTTCCTGTTATCATGTACTCCGGTTATACAACTCTGGACTATTCATACAACCACGATTATGTATTTGCCCCACATAAATCTTGCTCCTCTCAGCATTTGCATCTGCCTCAGTATCGCTCCAAGTTACACACAAAAACAACCCAGCCCAATAGAAAAGGCAGCAATGACTCGTAAGGTCAGTGGAATGTGGCAGTATTCATTTGTCCTCAAAGTCAAATAAAAGTGAGCAGTGCCCAACCGATCAATACATTTGATAGGTAACAAATTTAAACACCCCATGTCTTTCTTGTAGTCAACACAGAATTGTTTGGTCACATATGACTTGGTGACAAGCACTGTATGACTGGTCCAGCTTTCTCCTATATCTGATGTGAAGTGCGTTGGATTTCTGTTGTATATGAAAAGTGCTACACAAATGACCTACCTTGCTTTGCCGATCATCACGCACTCGCATGTTCCTCATGACTGGACTACTGATTGCATCTGCATCTAATTTCTCTTGTCTTTTTTAAGCCTCTTGTTTGTTCCTATCACTGTGAAGTATTGCCACTACTCCTAGGGAATACCAAGCATTTCTATCTACTGCTTGTTTATTGTACAGACCATGTTTTGTCCATCTGCCTTTAACCCTTTTGGATTTGTCTGCCTGGTTAGTTTGGTTTTGACTTGGACTGTTCCTTCTCTTTGTTGGTGCTACTCTGGTTTGATAATCTGTTCATTCTAGTTTTTTGAACATTGCTCTCTTTATGACGATCCTGCCTCACTTATTGCATTCAGCGCTACGACATTTCACAGAAAGACCAACCGCCCAGGATGCCAAACCAAAAAAAGAAAGGGGCAAAAAAAGAGAAAAGAACCAGTGGGGCTGCCCCCTCTGCTGGTCCCAACGTCCTGCCCTGCCCTCTGCCTGGGGGCCTTCTGCCCATATGAGGGGGGTAAGTCGGAGGAGGAGGACCTGGCAAGGTACAACTGCTGCCGGTGCCTTCTCCCTCCTTGGCACTGCCTATGAGGGCTGCCCAAAGCCATAACTGTTTATGGGCTACCTCTACCCTGGGGGAGGACTACTCCTCTGCCAACTACAAAGATGATGATTCCCCGTAAAAAGAAGGATGGAGGAATTCCCCTACTAGTTGTAGTCACAGGGGGTAGGTGTGACCAGGAGTTCCAGACCTCCCCAGTACTGGGCAGCCTTGGATCTGGGAACCTGTGGGCCAGAGCATCCCCCCAGGGCCAAAGGGATCCTGCCAGGGGGATCCCCCATCTGTTTGCCCATCATCAAACCTGTTTGTGTTCTGTTGACTAGCCCCTTCTGGGGGGAAGCTGCCCCTGGAGCTGCTCTGGTTGCCTTGTTTGCCAGTCCTTCAGCCCTACTTCCCGGCAAAGGTCTGAGGGTGGCCCACAGGCACTGGGAGCTGGGGGTTCTGTAATGGTGGGCACCCTCAACTCCTCGCCCTGTGTATGTGTGTGTGTGTTTCATGTATGTCATTTCAATTCGCGTCTCGTTTCATGTTTAATTGTAATCGTTTATTTCACCTGTCTTGTCTGTCGTTTGACTATATAAAAGTGTGTATGCTACAGTGTCTTCGTTGGTCTTTGTCGATGTTTTCACTATTTGTGTGCGATAAAAGCGCCTGCATCCTGCCTCACCTATTGTGCTCAGCTCTGTGATACACAATGACTATGAATATGGACTGCCCCAGCTTTTATCTGCAAGCATCTGGTTAATTATGTACCATTACAATGATATGAGACAATTGTTTTAGGCATGAGTTCTAAACGTGATGCAGAATGTATTCATAAATAATAGATGTTTATTTAATAATTCACATTTAAATATGAATTGCTCATTAGGTATGAATAGCTCAAAAGATATTACATTTGGAAGAGAGTTGTGGTTAGGCAGGTCTTATATGCCATTTACTAAATAAAGCAGGAAAAACGTTTTCCAAACCACACAGAGCATAATGTCTTAAAACAAAGAAGAATTTGTCATCTCTGAGACCATAAATTAATGGACTAAGACAACGTGGGGAAATAACAAACATTATAAAATTAAAATATTTTACATTTATAAACACCATTACATCAATCTTCAAAAGTTCCATTTCTACATAAGGGTTTAAAAACTGCATTATACACAGAAATAGCTGGACAGCATGCAGGATCACAGTTCTGAGACTTTTGTTGGTTGATTTCTTATTCTCTGATGATGCAGCTCTGGCTGCAATCATTATCTTAATGTAGGTAAAGGCAATAGTAATGACCATAAAGAGAAAAAGAAGCAGGAAAATTATAGAACGTGTTTGAGCCTGCCAATCTTTATTTAACATTAACTCAATACCACAAACAGCTTGGGAGAACAGAGCACCAGGTGGTGCCACAGACAGAAAGGCTATTAAAGTGAACAATGGAATTATGGAACTGATACCCCATATTATAAGGAGTCCGAAGAATCTCGTCCTGCTGGTGGAGATGTTGGCATGTCTTAAAGGCATGCAAATAGCAACATAGCGCTCGAGACACATCGCCACAAGAGTGAGTGGAGTACACACAAAAAGAATATTTAAACCCGAACAGATGAAAATGCAAGGAATCAAGTGGATAGCATATCTGTAATAGTTCCAGATCATGACCAGGTCTGACAACAGCATAAAAGCAGAGTCTGCAATTAGAGTTTGTGCGAATAAAATGTAGCGAGTGTCTTCCCTGAACACATCCTTCTTCAGAAAGGTGAGCATCATGAGGCAGTTCACATATAGGAAAATCCCCACCAGTATTTGTACCAAAATGACCTTTTCGCTAACAGGTTTTGCAAGATTCATTAACACATTACTGCTCACACTGCTGTTAACCACTACAGTCTGCATTTCTGAAAAATTAAAAAAACTCCAAACAGTATAACAAAGAAACAAAAGATATGTTCAAGAGATAAAAATATTTTTTTCTGAAGAGGTAACACTGAACATTCCAAAAAAAGAAATGCCCCCCAAAAAAACTGTTGTAGTTCAACATCATATTTCTCATGCAGGTATTTATATAGTTCTTAAAGACCCTTGATGTAATCAAGGTAGAGTCTAGGGTTCAAAAGGTGGAGCCTATAATGATATAAAAAAAAAAAACTAAACAAAAAAAACTAAACTGTGACAGACTGCATTATCATCTAATGATCTCTTTTGACTTTGAATTCTACTTTAAAGGAGGAATCCAGTGCTGAACGTAAAGGAATACTAAGTGATGTTTATGTCTACTATGGCACAAACACTATATATATTCTTATTCTTATGTAACATTCCCCTGACATGATGGTGTGAATCAGTTTGTAGACTTTAAATAAACTGTTTTCAAATACAGAGTTTGGGCCCCTATTCATTCATGTTCAGATCATATGAACATAAGTGCAGTAAGCCATTGTAGAAGAGATCTCAATACTGACTGGCTAAAAATATAGCTTCTTCCATGGGTGTTATTCACCTGTACTGTAGTGTATCTACAGCTATAATTATAGGGGAGGGCCTATATAATATGGAATTGTATTCAATAAGGTGCAATATTAATTGATTATTGTAAATGGAAAGATCCAATATTCATTAATATTACATTATTTGCAGATATATTATTCTGGAAGACCAAACTCCAGCAAATGTTATGACCCTAATGATCCCAGTTTTCATGTCAAGTTTTTTTCATGAAAGTTTTCAATTTTCAGGTCGGGCGAAAGCCCTAGGACTAGTTTGCAAAAGTAATTAAATTAACAACAAATCTTTATGGTAAAAATTAATGGCCAGAACCTTAATGGAATTTAAGAGATATAAAAGATTAATACAAAACAAGAATTTTGTGTATGGATTATGATGTGGAAGTTATAAGCAAAAGCATTTAATTCTGAGAAATACCACTCCATTTAGGTAGATTAGCGTTCTTGCACCTGCCTGTGGGGTTAGGATTAACGTCTGTGAACAATTCATGCATAAGCGATTGAGAACCAGTTTTCAAGCACTGAGCGAGCACTCGATTTCTGATCTGGAGTTTGTCTCTGTAACCTCCGAAACTGTGTGGAAAAAAAATCATGTAGCCTGAACTGGGCAAAAGTTGCTGGTGAAAGATTGTTGTGTTCTGGTAGTGTGTGTGCTGAGTCGAGTGATATAGATGCTCCCTCATCGAAATAAGGGATGTTGTCTTAAGTTCTTAAGTGCAAGGAATTTATTAGTTGACACTTGCAATTTCTCAGTGAAAATAAAATAAAGTAAAATAAAATTATATACCAATTTGGTGGCTCTATATTAAGCATTTATCTACCTGCTGGTGCTGTTTAGCAGTTTACCATTTAAGACACCAAGATCATTAGTAACTTTTGATAATGGTATAATGATGTGAGTGAGTCGTTATGTTATGAGGTTTCTTTCCTTATAGTTTGTGCATGTTCTTGCTCAGTTTCATTATTGTTACTTTCATTAAACCATTTAGTTGGAGACCTGTGTGTGCTTCTTTTAACGTTTTGTTTGTCTGCACATTCTTCACTCATGACAGCAAGTTTATTAAAACAACATATACAAAAATATTTAAATATATTAATACATTTCCAAGATTGAAACTGTTTTTGTAAATCTTGACTTTAAAATGCATAAAGAAAATCTGTTTCAGTGACCTAATGTGGACAAGGCCTAAGATATGTTAGATATCTTAGATATGTTTTATTTTGATATTACATATATACATATACATGTAATTCTACATACATTTTCACATATAAGTAATGTATATTTAACTTACACACACACACACACACACACACACACATATTGCATAAGTATGTTTTATGTATTTAAACATGTAACATATGTCAAAAAGTACACATACATGAGCATACATATTTCTATGGGTCAAATTTAAGTCAGTATATGAAATTGTTCCAATTTCTAATAGGTTTCATATATATAGAGCTTGTGTGAATATATCCACATGTTTTGACTTCATATGGGCATATATTGAATATATAAAAATGTCATAAATATATATATTACTTTTGCATATGGGTTATTTTTGACTGCCTAAACAAAACTAGGAGAAATCTGTCCAAACCGCACAAAGCATTACATCTTAAAACAAGGAAAAACTTTTTATCTCTGAGGCCATAAATCAGTGGACTAAGGCAATGTGGTGCAATAATAAACACAATAAAATTAGAATATCTTACATTTATAAACACCATTACATCAACCTTCCAAAACAGCATTTCAATGTATGGCGTTATAAACTGCATTATACATAATAAAAGCTGAAAAGCATGCAGCAACACAGTTCTGAGGCCCTTTGATTCTTTCTTCTCTGATGATGCTGCTCTGGCTGCAGTCATTATCTTAATGTAGGTAAAGCCAATGATAACGATCATCGTTACAAACAAGAGCAGCAAAATTACAGCACGAGCTTGTACCTGCCAGTCTTTCTCTAACATCAACTCCACACTACACACGACATAGGAGAACAGGATACCAGGAGGTGCCACAGACACATAGGCTATTAAAGTGAACAATGGAATTATGGAACTGATACCCCATATTATAAGGAGTCCGAAGAATCTGGTCCTGCTGGTGGAGATGTCTGCATGTCTTAAAGGCATGCAAATAGCAACATAGCGCTCGAGACACATCGCCACAAGAGTGAGTGGAGTACACACAGAGAGAACAGCTACCGTTACACATATGATTAAACAAGGAATCGTGTGAATGGCGTACTGACTCTGAATCCCAATCAAGAGCATGTCAGATAACACCATAAAAGCAGAGTCAACGAACAGAGTTTGTGCAAATAAAATGTAGCGTGTCTCTTCCCTGAACGCCTCTTTCTTCAGAAAGGTGTGTATCATCAGACAGTTCACATACAGAAAAATGCCTATTAGTATTTGAACAAATAGCATCTGCATATAAGGTCTGTTAAAACCAATGTTAACCAAAGTTTTATTGCTTATGCTGTTGTTAATGAATGAGTTCTGCATTGTAGTAAAATGTATAATAATAAAATACCTGGGAAGTCAATGACACACAAAAATGAACATGATCAGCTGTTAATAACTGAGGTATGAATTTCTGGAAAATAAGATATAGTACAGTCATAGTACAGTAAATGAGAAAAAGACACTCACATATTTCACACTAACATACATATTTCGACATGGAGAAAGAACATATACTGTAATAATTAAAAACTAAAACAGGTTCAGTTCATGATCACGTTTGTCATACATTTATACAGTTTCTTAAAAACAAGTAGAAGCTGTGGTTAGAAGGATCGACACCAGCTTTATAGAGCACCTTTCACAAACTTAAGGACACACACAACTTTTGTGTCTAGACACACCCCAATGAGAAGCAGTAACCAATCACACGAAACATCCACCCAGATGAGGACTTGAACCCAAGACCCCAGTGTTCAGAGGCAATACCTGCTTTGTTTTTGACAGTGGAAGTGTTAAACACTGTAACCTTTTTCCCAGTAAGTGATACACACTTTCACCACAGATGAAGACCATCAGTCCTTAGTCTTTTCATTTAATCTTTTTATATGTCGTAATAAAAGCCCCAGTTACTATGGTGTTAGAGTTTAAGCTTTTTAATCAGACTATGCACTAATTCCTGAAGACTTGCCACCTCACAGTGTAGTAGTGAACTGCATCACTAAACAGACGTGGACAACTGTCTTCTCTTGAGTCCCATTAACCTCATACTCTTACGCATTCTAACTATGGATGCTCAAAAAGGACATATTTTTAACCAAGTCTGATTGTAAACATACACAACAATGTGTCTGTTCAAGTGCAGCGTCTGATTTAGTCTCAGCTTGCCATCTTTTGCTCAATGTGACCGGGCAGGGAATACATCCATGGTTTATCGTTCTTAGGCAGCAAAGCCTAAGAGATTAGATAATACTTAGATATACTCTGGATGTCAAAAACTCTTTAATTACCATTTAATTTGATCAGTTCTTTAACATCATAATCACTTCAAATCCAGAGTTCTGCACTGCAGAGTTAAATGATCAAAATGTCCTTTTTACTTTCAGGCTGTTCTGGAGAAATATGTTATAATAGCAATTTTAATGTTTGCTCTTATTGTAATTATTTTTGCAAGGGGAGACATTTGAAGACAAGTAACGATAATATAAATATATCTTAGAACTTCCATTAGAAGCAATTATGATTGCCATTATGATTTGTTTTTCCAATTTTTTCTTTTCAGACATTCAGTTGTAAACAAAATATAAATATATATTCAGGAATAAGTGGTAAGATGTCTTTTAAGAAAATTAAATAAATAAGAACAAACACAGAGGGGTATACTCATTCAATGTCGCCACCTTCTGTTTTCTCCTAATTTGGCCTGCATTTCTCTGTATATTATGTATATACTATATATATAATATACAGTACTGTGCAAAAGTCTTAGGCAACCATTAAGTTTGTTGTTTTATTGATGTAACAATGGCATAATGACCATATATAATTACTTCTCAGTCTCCTTATTAGAATACAACCAGAAAATACAGGACATTTCTATACAGTGTTGAAAAACAGAAGAGAAATCATAAAAAAAACCAACTTTCTTTGGCTACAGTGGCAAGTAGTTATTGTGACCTCATCTTACACTTGAGCAATAGTAGGAACCAGGCTCTCTTCAAGT
>JAOXYF010021134.1:534-13161 GCA_028565775.1 Sternarchorhynchus goeldii
GACTGTCCCCCCAGAGGAGAGGGTGGTGTGATGGAGACCACCCCCCTGATGAAGACTGTCCCCCCAGAGGAGAGGGTGGTGTGATGGAGACCACCCCCCTGATGAAGACTGTCCCCCCAGAGGAGAGGGTAGTATAATGGCTCTGTGGTCTGGTGGTTAAAGCACCTGTTTTCCACCTGGAAGCCCAGGGTCCGATGCTGGGTGTGCTGCTGCCCCCTGCCTGCATGGTCTCTCTACTGCAGGTCTCTAGTCCTGTAGGAGATTTAGGTGGTGTTTTTCTATTTTTCTATGGTGTTCTATTACGAATTGCTAATAGATTATGCAAATAAGGACAAAATACAGTAGAACCATATACCTTATAAATGGTAAACTAATGGTCATTTCTGAATGAGGAGAAATCTGTCTCTCTCTCTGTCTCTCTCCCTTTCTTTCTCTCTCTTTCTCTATTATACTCCCTACAGATACAAAATAGCATCTGTACATTTTCAGTAATTCAGTATGTATCCTGCAGCGTCCCAGTAAGAAGGGACCCAGGCTTTCAACAGGCAGACCAATGGGAGGCGGCCAAGCCCCGCCTCTGACACCTGGAGCTCCGCCCCTGATGGGTCTAACGTGCCTTTCTGAATCCCATATCCAAACAAGCTAAACTGCAATCAATATCAGAATCCAGTGTGTGTGTGTGTGTGTGTGTGTGTGTGTGTGTGTGTGTGTGTGTGTGTGTGTGTGCATGGGTGCATATGCGGTTAGGATTATATAAGACACATATAAGACTTTTCTCTCTACCCCCCATCTCTCTCTCACACACACACACACACACACACACACACACACACACAGAGCCACTACCAATCCCACAATCCTCTTTTGGCTGATCCTGTAGAGGGCACACAGGGTGAAGCAGGCACCATTTCAATTTGCTACTGTTGCCATGGCAATGCAGTCTTTGGCAATTGCCAGGTACCAGCTGATGTGGTATAAATCTAAACACACACACACACACACACACATGCATACTTATACATACACACACACACACATTCATACTTATACATTCACACACACACACACACACACACACACACGTGCGCGCATTCAGGACAGCACTGGCTATTTTTATCAACTACTGTACAAATACTGTGTTATGAACAGAATTTCTACTGATGGTCTACACACCAAAGAGTAACTAACAGTACTGATCAAAACATTGCATCTTTAGGATGTGTGTGTGTGTGTGTGTGTGTGTGTGAGAGAGAGAGAGAGAGAGTTCTCTTTGAGGAGAGTCCGGGAGACAGTACTGTACTCAGTACCACCTTTGCCAGTATGTGTGAGTGTGTGTGGTGTGTGTGTGTGTGTGTGTTTGTGTGTGTGGTGTTGTTGGTGTGATGAGGTGTGTGTGAGTGTGTGGTGTTGTTGGTGTGGTAAGGTGTGTGTGTGTGTGTTTGTGTGTGTGAGTGTGTGGTGTTGTTGGTGTGATGAGGTGTGTGTGAGTGTGTGGTGTTGTTGGTGTGGTAAGGTGTGTGTGTGTGTGTTTGTGTGTGTGAGTGTGTGGTGTTGTTGGTGTGATGAGGTGTGTGTGAGTGTGTGGTGTTGTTGGTGTGGTGAGGTGCGTGTATCGTGCGTGTGTCCAGACTATAAAAATGGAACAAGCTGTACTCTGTAATGGTCTTGTTTCTCTATTCCTGTTAACTTTTCCCAATAGAGATTCCACTGTTTCACTGCTTGGTTTCCATAGATACTATTTTTATTTCTCAATTGAGAGACAAAGAGATATTCTATTGTTCCCCCTCTCTCTCTCTCTCTCTCTCTCTCTCTCTCTCACTCACACATATACACTCTCTGTCTCACACAAACACATTCTCTCTCTCTCACTCACACATATACTCACTCTCGCACACCTATTCTCTCTCTCACTCTCTCTCTCTCATACACACACACACATTTACATGTGTCATCACCTCCAACACTCATCATCACCTTAAACATACAACATCTTTTTTGCTTCTGAAGCCTCCTTACATGGTATTTCCAGAGGGTGTGAGTTTGTGTGTGTGTGTGTGGTTCTGCTCTTGAACACGTGCCCTGGTTCTAGTCTAGATCATATGCCCTTATTTTACTCTAGAACATGCACCCTGGTTCTACTGTAGAATTTGTGCCTTGGTTCTGCTCTAGAACAAATATCATAGTTCTACTCTAGAACATTCTGGTGGATGTGCCCAGAACACCTGTGAGTGGGGTGGAGAGGGAAACGATGAGTGGGATAGAGAGCAAGGCGGTGAGTAGGGTGGAGAGTGGGGTAGTGAGCAGGACAGTGAGCGTTACTGTAAGCAGGACAGTGAGCGTTACTGTGAGCAGGACAGTGAGTAGGACTGAGCGTTACTGTAAGCATTGACAGTGAGCAGGACAGTGAGCATTACTGTAAGCAGGACAGTGAGCATTACTGTGATCAGGACAGTGAGCAGGGCAGTGAGCTTTACTGTAAGCGGGACAGTGAGCGTTACAGTAAGCAGGACAGTGAACAGAGCAGTGAGCAGGACAGTGAGCGGAACTGTGAGCAGGACAGTGAGTGGAACAGACTGTTCAGCGTTCCTCTTTCCCAGTCTGGCAGATTCGCTGCACCATGCAGCGTGTTCCCATGACAACGCCTGCTGATCCAGAAACTGCAGTGAGATGTCTGTACTGTATAGTGCTGTGAAATTAAAATAAAACCTTAACAGTGTGTTTCATCTTTTTTAATGTGTTTCATGAATGAAGTTGTGAATCAGACGCTGATTATGCTGTGACCCTGGTTTTATTAAACTGTAATCAGTTTCCAACCATCCAAGCAAACAGCAGGCCAGTGATCTGGGGGAGGAGCTTCTCTGTCCTTGAGTTCATGCAGATCGACTTAGGGGAAGTCAAAGGGGCGTGGCCTGGGCCTCAGGTAACGCAGGTTCACTGGAAAACACACCTGTGTTCACACGGGTACACTGGAAAACACACCAGTTTTCAGTTGTTTTCCACCACCAATAACACGTTTTCAAACCTGCTCTGCAAAATGGGCCAAGCAGGGTGGTCACCTGGGCTCCAGGAGCAGAACCAGATGTTCGACCAGGGTGGTCACCTGGGCTCCAGGAGCAGAACCAGATCTGTCCTCACACTAAATCCGTTTCTCTCTACAAACTGCTGCTTCACTGCACATGACCTCTGCAGGTAAACACAGGGGTCAGCGGAGTCGGTTTAGTATGGACTGGGCCTGAAAGCAAGAAATATCACTTAAAACGTCATTTGCCCAGACTGATCTGAGCAGAGTCAGGTGGTCACCTAGGCTCCAGGAACAAAACCAGATCAAACAGGTGTGTGTAAACAAGCAAATGTAAAGCACCTTTAAAGAATGAGAAAAGCTCCAGCACTCACTTCACCAACACACTCCATCAACACACTCATCCAACACACTCCATCAGCACACTCATCCAACACACTCCATCAACACACTCCATCAACCCACTCATCCAACACAATCCATCAACACACTCCATCAACACTCTCATCCAACACACTCCATCAACACACTCCACCAACACACTACATCAACCCACTCATCCAACACACTCCACCAACACATTCCACCAACACACTCCATCAACACACTCATCCAACACACTCCAGCAACCCACTCATCCAATACACTCCACCAACGTACTCCACTAACACACTCCACCAACACACTCCACCATGGTACTGAACTCAGCATATACCATCAGACATTACAACACTCTATTACACCCCTGTGATAACACACAGAACAGTAGAGCAAACCATGTCAACCCCACATAACACACAGAACAGTAGAGCAAACCATGTCAACCCCACATAACACACAGAACAGTACAGCAAACCATGTCAACCCCACATAACACTCAGAACAGTACAGCAAACCATGTCAACCCCACCTAACACACAGAACAGTACAGCAAACCATGTCAACCCCACATAACACTCAGAACAGAAAAAAACATGTTAAAAACCTCACACAGAGATCTCCTGCTCCAGCCAAATTTAGCTCAAACCTTCCCCAACCCAGGATTCAGATATACTGCTCTGGACCCCTGAAACAATACATCACCCCCTTCAGAAAAGCAACCAGCTCACTTGGCAAAAGTTCTACCACAATTCCAGAGTCCAGAAACGCTGCCGTGGAACCAGCCATGCTGTTGAGGAGATGTGGTGCAGAGATAGATGGGGCAGAAAGTTCTGCACGCTGGGGCAGGACCAGGGCATGACCAGGGCAAGACCAGGGCATGGGGTGGGGACATCACATCCTGTCATTGTTGGCAGTCAAGGAGGAATGTAAGAGCAGGTCATTTCCTCTGCCGGGTTCCACAGGAGCAGTGAGCTCCTGCTGAAGAGAATGAACTCCTCTATAACACAGGAGCAGTGTGCTCCTGCTGAAGAGAATGAACTCCTCTATAACACAGGAGCAGTGAGCTTCTGCTGAAGAGAATGAACTCCTCTAAAACACACTGAATACTGTCTGGACAGAGTGAACATACACTAGACGGTGAACTTCTCCTGGACAGTGGGGTGAGGTGTGTTAGCAGGGTGAGGTGTTTTAGTTGGGTGTGGTGTTCTTGATATGAGCTGAAGGACATACAGCCTCCTGCACGTAGAGCTGCACAACCAAGCTGAAGGCCGATCAACATCATCCTCCTCCAATCAATACCATCCTCCTCCGATCAACACATCCTCCTCTGATCAACACATCCTCCTCCGATCAACACCATCCTCCTCCGATCAATATCATCCTCCTCTGATCAACACATCCTCCTCTGATCAATACCATCCTCCTCCAATCATCACATCCTCCTCCGATCAATACCATCCTCCTCCAATCAACGCCATCCTCCTCTGATCAATATCGTCCTCCTCCAATCAACACATCCTCCTCTGATCAACACATCCTCCTCCGATCAACACCATCCTCCTCCAATCAATACCATCCTCCTCTGATCAACACATCCTCCTCCGATCAATACCATCCTCCTCCAATCAACACATCCTCCTCTGATCAACACATCCTCCTCCGATCAATGCCATCCTCCTCCAATCAACACATCCTCCTCCGATCAATCCCATCCTCCTCCGATCAACGCCATCCTCCTCCAATAAATACCATCCTCCTCCAATCAACGCCATCCTCCTCTGATCAACGCCATCCTCCTCTGATCAACGCCATCCTCCTCCGATCAACGCATCCTCCTCCGATCAACGCTATCCTCCTCCGATCAATGCCATCCTCCTCCGATCAATACCATCCTTCTCCGATCAACACATCCTCCTCCGATCAACGCCATCGTCCTCCGATCAACACATCCTCCTCCGATCAATACCATCCTCCTCCGATCAATACATCCTCCTCCGATCAATACCATTCTCCTCCGATCAACACCATCCTCCTCCGATCAATACCATCCCACCCTTCTCCAGTCCCCACCACACTCTTGGACTCTTGGTCATGTTAGCTTGGGAAAGTCTAAAGTCATTTTCAATTAGGGTGGTGCGGTACTGGAATTTTGGAAAGGTGTGATATCAGTACTGATTCATATAGATTTGTGCATAACAGCTGACGAAGGCGAGAGGCTCCTGTGCAACCAAGCTTAGCAGAACATTCTGGACTCAAGGAGCCTCTTCTGGCCTTCCACAACTGGGCTGTTAAAAAAAACCCCACTAAATTTTAAATGTGCTGAATCCATTATGTCAATCAAGAAGGAATAGAGAGCACTTGTGCTGGTGAGTTCACTCAGTGTGTGGAAGACTTTTCACACCACAAGTCCTTAGAGGAATGGATGAGGTGGAGTTCCAGACCCCAACGCCAGCCAGCTGACACCTCTGAAGAAGAGTCATTCCACATCTGTTTCACAATTGAACAGAAAATGTATTTAATTCCCTGTCATAACAGGCAAAGACAAGAACAACCACAAGAATGAACTAACGCGTCACAGATGTTCCTGTTCTCTCAGACCTGAACACACATACGCACACACACACACAGAGTAACGTGAATTACATAGACATCTCTATTAAACGATGTGATGTTATTACACGCTGCTCGGTTTCTATGGATCATGAAACAGAATGGTGAAAGATGATCATTCTGCTCGTTTGAGCACTCTGAAACGTTGAGGCTCCTTCCATTGTATTTGGAATTCAAGAAAAAAAAACAAGAAATTTACACCAAGGCTAACAGGGTTAGAACTAGATTCACTTCTCAGTTCTTTTTTTGGTCCTCTTTAGCACTGATGAGATCTTAGACCATATGTTGTAAACACCACAGCTCCCAGTGTACCTAGATCCTCAGATCCTATATAAATGAATTATGGGTAGTGCAGTCAAGATGGCCATTGGGGCCAGGATTATAACCAGGACCTGGATAATTTTCCCAGAATGCAATCCAAACCACAAACAGGTCATGCTGAGAGCCCACTGGGACGGCGTCTGTTTGGGTGAGTTTCAGAGGAGAATTCTGGGTACTGAGTGGTGCTTAACACATTTCTCTTATTAACATCTCTCATCCTGTCTGTGTCTCTCTGTGTCTCCTCCCCATTTAAAACACTGCAACATTTCCCACAATCTCAAAGTCTTTTCAGAATTAAACTCTTTTCATTTCTCAGGTCATTGTCATAGAAACGACCATGGCTTGTCAGCGTGTGTGTGTGTGTGTGTGTGTGTGTGTGTGTGTGTGTGTGTGTGTGTGGCAGCCTACTTTGCGCCATAATTAGGGATGGCTGGAAGTGTTGAAGGTGCTAAAGGTAAAAGAACTTCACTTGGAGGTTTTAGAAGTTCTGGTTATGAGGACAATCTCGTCCCCTGGGAGGATCTTGTTACAGGAGTGTTCCCTGGCAAAGTGAAGTGGCCTCTGACAGAAATGACTCACCAACACACACCACACATAACACACACACTACGCATCACACACATAAACACATACACACATACACTAAACAGTACACACACAACAATTATGTACACACACAAACACATACACACAATACACACACACACACATTACACATCACACACACATACACACAACACACATACTACATATTACACAAATACACACACTACATCACACACATAAACACACACACACATACCACACATCACGCATAGAAACAAACACACACAAACACTACACATACACACACACACAAACACAAACACACACATACACCATGAATTGCCAAAAGGAATTGCTGATTCAGCTGTTCTCATGCAGAAGTGCAGATTTTGTTCTGGAGATGCAGGTTCAAACACTGATGTCATGTTGGAGATGGATTTTTTATAATGAATAACTCCAGCAGTGGTTAAGCCAGGCCACATCCCAGCCAGAGAACATCCCATCCAGAGGAGATCCCAGCCAGAGCTGGTCCCAAACAGAGCAGATCCCATCCAGAGCAGCTGCACAGAGCTCCTGTGAGAGAAAGACGTGGCTCCCACACAGAGCAACGACGTCTCTCTCACTGCACATCCTTCCAAACCAGGCCACTTACCAAAATAGAACAGAAGCAGAGACACAACAGTCCAAAATACTGCACAGCGATGTCCAACACAACACAACACAGCACTGTGCGACACAACTACACAACACAGCACTGTGCAACACAACTACACAACACAGCAATATCAACACAGAATCATTCATGACTTAGATATGAACACATCACCCTCTCTCTCTCCCTGTCTCTATCCCTCTCTCTCTCTCTCCCTTTCTCTATCCATTTTTTCTCCTCTGGCTCTCTCCAGCTCATCCTCTCGGTGTCACTGTGTGTGTGTGTGTGTGCGCGCGGAGCTGTGTTACCTTTCACACGCAGGTAGAAGAGCAGTAGCATGCCTGTCTGTACTGCTGGTGTAAGGCTTTCGTGTTACCGTCCCCCTGCCATCATCCACAGCCCAGGGGTACAGCGAAGCACTCACACTCTCTCCTCCGATATGCTCGCACGGCTGCTCTTACTCACACACATTCACACACACACACTCGCGCATACTCTTTGCGCT
Organism: Sternarchorhynchus goeldii; assembly: GCA_028565775.1. Classification (NCBI taxonomy): domain Eukaryota; kingdom Metazoa; phylum Chordata; class Actinopteri; order Gymnotiformes; family Apteronotidae; genus Sternarchorhynchus; species Sternarchorhynchus goeldii. The sequence continues at coordinate 8,569 of JAOXYF010021134.1, forward strand.
CTCTGTATGGACACCAGGCAGATCTCTCTCCCTCTGAGCATGCTCTGTTCAGACCTGCTGGTTGTTAAGGGGATTTTTTTCTTCCAGTTGCTATGTTCCAGTTGCGCTCTCTCTCTCTCTCTCCCTCTCTCTCTCTCTGTCTCATTTCCTTCTCTACCTCTCGCTGTCTTTCTCTCTCCCTCTGTCCGACCTGAATCTTTCCCTTGCTCTCTCACTTTATCTCTCTCTTTATCACTGTATCTCTCTCTCTGTATGTCTCTCTCTCACTGTATCTCTCTCTGTATGTCTCTCTCTTTATATGTCTCTCTCTCTCTCTGTATGTCTCTCTCTTTGTATGTCTCTCTCTCCCTCTGTATGTCTCTCTCTCTCAAATATAATTTCAAAGGTTCTTTATTGGCAATAACAGAAAACATCTCTGTAGCAAAACCTGAATGTTTTAAGAAGTTTCAAGCTGTTTTTCTAAAAAAGAAAGTAAATATAATATTAGGAAAACAAAGTCATTATTAATCTGAGTGACAATATATGAAAGAAACTAATTAATAAAAAAAAGAAAAGACTTGAAGAATTTAAGATCAACTGTCACATTAAGTCTATGGTGATGGTTTAGTTTGGGCCTGGTGTGGCTGATGAAGGTATTGTGGTGTAGGGAGTCTGGATCTGATTGGTTGTAGAGAGTCTGGATCTCATTGGTTGTAGGAAGTCTTGATCTGATTGGTTGTAGAGAGTCTGGATCTCTTTGGTTGTTGGGAGTCTTGATCTGATTGGGTGAGGTGGTACCAAAACTCCCAACTTGTCAAGAATCATTCAAACTCTGGGTTCTGACTGGAGACATTTACATGTAGGATGTCTTTGTGCAAATTAAGTTGAAAACAATGAGAACAGTACTCGAGTATACCTGCATGTAGATGCCGTGCTCTCAACTCAGTGCTTGCAGTAACACAAACCATCCACAAGAGGGCAGTGCCTGCTCTATTTACTTGGCTGCAATGGCTGACCTGCTTTCCATGAGCTGTGGAGCCGCTATATTTAGAAACCCGCAGCGCGAACCACCACCGTCTCCCACATCGAGTGATTTAAGTTGTTCTTGAACAGCAAGCTGCCATAGTGGTTTATAGTTTACTGTTTACAGTCTTTAACAGTTTAATAACAAAAGAGCCTCAGTCCAAATGTGACTTAATGACTCTGATAACTCTTGGTTACAAAAGCTTGAGACTAAAAGAAGTGCAGGAGAGAAGAGAGAGAAGGTTGAGTGTGTGACGTCTCAGGAAACAGGCCCTGACTGTGTGGTGCTATCCACACTGCGGACGGTAGAATTTCACATCCATCGTGCAACAGTAACCCTAGCACAAAGGATATAACCCTGGGACAAGGAAACCCAGACACCGTGGACGTCTCGCAGCGTCACGGTCCCTGACACAGACGTCCTCGCTCTCGGAGACCGTACGTTCTCCCAGGTGAACTGTCCTCCAGACGTCTCCGCTGTTTCTCCTCACACAGACGTCTTTGCCGTGCGCTGGAGGCTGAGTGTGGGAGGGAATATCCCACATACCTCAATAATGACACAGCACATCTACGGCTCCAGGTCGGGAGGACACTTCGTGTACTGCCCTCCCACGCTCTGGAATGTTCCTTAATCAGTGACCTTTGACCTCCACTCCTCCTCAGACTGTAGTCTGTATCATCGCCTGCTGCCATGCTGGAAACTTCCGTAACCTTCCATAACCTTTCCAGTGTCCTTTACACAGGACAGCAGAAGTGGTCTCCTGCACAGAACACACTGCTGAACCTCTTAAGATGTAAATCGGATTTGCACCTTTTTAGAGCTGATGACACTATACTTTCACACACATGTACACACACACACACACACACACACACACACACACAGACAAGAAGCTGGGTGAGATCATAAAAACAGTGTTCATTTCAGAGTACTTAGATCACTGTGGATTTCCTCACTAAGTGTGTTCAGCTCTCTTAGAACGTCCATATCATTACATCATCAGCTCTCCTGAGCAAACTGGTCATGTGACTGCACTTATGAGAACTGGTCATATGATTTCACTTTTATCTCCACCGTACCGCAAACGTTTACCACAAACAAACAGCAGCTACTGCTACGCTAGCAGTTTGTGTAATTAAATAGTGTGTGTGTGGGGCTTCCTGAGCTCGACAGAGCCACAAGCCGGGTCTGCTACACCACTGCCAGGCCACTCGTGATGGGCAGGCAAGTACTCATGCCTGGAGCAAAGGCAGGAGGCAGGCAGCCAGCGGGTGAGTGGCAGCTCTGGGGACCAATCACACCTGAGGAGTGGATTTAAAACACCAATCACACAGAGTAGACTTAAAATAAAAACAAATAAAAAAAAAAAGATAAAATGCTCTTTAATTGTTCAGTTAATAAGCTTTCCTAATTAAAAAGTAGATTGAAGATCACCTGCTAGATTTTCAGTTTGCTAAAATCTGCACATCATAAATATTTCCACAAACACAGTGAGCTCTTACACTGGTGTGTAGCGTCTTCCCTGTACTGTGTGTTGAGATACAGACCAGTCTCTGTACAGACACACATATCCTGCTTAGTCAAACAGTCGCCTGAAAAGTGGTTTGTGATTGGGTGAATGAAGACAGTGCTGTTTTGATTGACAGCCACAGGGCCCAGTGTCATGCTGGGACTGGCTAAGCCAGCCTCCCTGCTGACAGCAGCAGCATAAGAGTGGTTTGCACATTTTCACACTCCATGGAACAGATTTTCTCGGAGGTCCCAGCCTTGAGATAAAGGTTCCTTGAGATGGACTTGCTGTGGGCAACTCCATCCTGTAATCCTCCTCAACTCATGTCTGATATCAGGAACTTCACTGCAGATATGCTTTTAAATGGAGCCCTGAGTACATGAATTCTACAGAGTGTAACACTCCAGCTACAGCACTACATGTAAATGCAGAAAGAGAGAGAGAGAGAGAGAGAGATGCAGACAGACAAACAGACGGAGATTAAGAACCATCTCATTTTAGTGCAGCTACAACTTCTCTGCACAGGTGCTGGGTGGTGTGAGGAGTTCAACAGCGTCTCCTCACCTGAATAACCACAACCAGGGGTTACACACCAGTTCATAACACCATCCATTAATAACCACAGCAACGGGTAAATGGCAACATACTGCCAGTCTTGTTCAGTCAAGGTTATCAAAGCCCAGAATGATACACAGAGAGAGAGGGAGAGAGAGAGAGAGGGAGTGAGAGTCTCTCTGCATGTGTGTCTCTCCTGGAAAAGTGGAAAACACAGTAACCAGAGCATGATTATCTACTGTGATACACAAAGATTTTAGAACACTGTGGTACGAAAGCAATATGAATAAACAATATTAACAGAAAAAACTACAAAAAAGACCAAGAATACACACACACACACACATCTACACACACACAGACCCACACTCAAACACACACACACACACAGCTTGGTACTGCAAGTAAAACTTGTCTGTCTCTAAATTACTGAACTAGTCTGATTACTGAACTAGTCTGATTACTGACTGATTGAGTTTTTTTTCTAGTTCTACTTCCACCCAGTCAGATGAGCACAGTGAGCTACATCAGTAACTGTATCAGGGCCCACTAGCCTTCATGATCACAGTCACATGACTGACATCACTTCCTGTTTGGCTAGGCACAGTGCCAGACTGAAATGATCCCTTCATGGCACAGCCAGCATCGCTATGGGGGATGAGGCTGTCATGGTAACTCCATGGCAACAATGAATCATTCTGAAGCTGGAGAGAGGAGCCACTGTGTATATATATGTGTGTGGGGTGTGTGTGTGTGTGTGTGTGTGTGTGTGTGTGTGTGTGTGTGGGTGTGGGAGTGTGTGAGAGAAAGTCAGAGGGAGAGAGAGAGAGAGAGAGGGAGAGAGACAGAGAGAGTGAGAGAGAGAGACAAAGAAACACTTTCATAGCAAAGGATTTAGGATGAATAAATACTAACTATTCACAGCCACCAATGTCTTACGCAGTTTACAATGGACATCAGTACATCTGCAATCTTACAAACTTCAACCAATCATGCAAACATAAAGTTAGCTACTCCAGTAAAACTTATTAAATAATGAAACTCTAAAATTAATAAATCACTAGACAATTCCATCCAAAAAGTAATCACTGAATTTTCTCTTTAACCAACTGTATTGTCATGTGCATTCACATAAAACATTACAAGGTAAAACCAGTGCAGCTCCTGAAGGCACCTTGGGGGTTGATTAACTCTGCATCAAGACCCTCACATGCCCTGCCCCTCATATGCCCTGCCCCCTCAACTGTCCTGCACACCACTCAAAGTGGCTGATCCCTGGATTTGATTGTTTCATGTGTATTTTTATTTTAATTTGTACTGTTCACTCATTTCATGTGTATTTTTATTTAAATTTGTATTATTCACTCATTTCATATGTATTTTTTTAGAATGTGACTGACGGTCTTATCCAGGGTGACATATTTATCAGTGAACCAGTATGTGTTGTTGTACCAGTCATATTCATCAGTGAACCAGTATGTGTTGTTGTACCAGTCATATTTATCAGTGAACCAGTATGTGTTGT
>JAOXYF010021135.1:0-16077 GCA_028565775.1 Sternarchorhynchus goeldii
CCAGCTTATGTCAGCTCACCTGGAAAATTCACTGTAGCTGTGGAGATATTTGCCATTTTAGCCTCAAGCTTTGGTTTACTATTCTGTATATTTCTTCCAAAATGTTACATAATCATATTGAAACCAGAAAAAAACACTAAAAAGCAACTTATGGGTAAAATGCCATATAAGTGAGCAAATAATAAAGGTTATAGCTTGTGCAAGATTGGACTTGGATGGATAATATATTAGAACAAATTATGTTAAAGTGTCAAGAGAATTGAAAGATCCATTACTTGGTTAGCAAGATCCCATTAAATGGATTTGAACAGATTTACTGCCAAATTGTGTATTTTATTTTCAGAATAAAAACACTGTAATATAAAGCTACAGTGTAACATATTTGATACATTACTATTACTATTAATTAATTATATATACATGGCAATGTGCTATACAGATATATATCCACAACTAATCTCAGATCTTTTGACTCCATATACCACTCTGCATTCAGAATCATCACTGTGGTCCCTACGATTCCCACTGTTTATATGCTTTCAATTATAGTGCACCAGCAAACTGAAAACCTTTACTTGCTAGTGTCACATGAACATTCAAAACTTTTAGTCTCTAACCACCTCCATATTTATTTACATGAATTTATCCTTTAATAAAAGTTTGGTATCTTTTAATTAGTGTCATATATTTATTATTCTTTTATTTCATTATTTCATTCCTATTTTTATTCCAAAATTATTCTTACTTGACTGAAGACTTTAGCTAGTAAATGTTTTTTTATTCACTGATTAAAGGTTTATTCACCTACATAAAAGTTGGTTGGTTGATGACCTTTTTTTTTTCTTGTAAGGTTTAGTTAAAGCATGACACGTACTGCTTATTGCAAATTATAAAACACTAAAAAAATCTCTTTTGTGCTGGAATGACAACATATAATTTTATTTATATATATTTACAATTTTATGCATCAATGCCATGACTTAACTGAAATAAATAAATGCCCTTGTGTGCGATGATTCTTACATGAGAACAGTATAGGCAAATGTAAAGTGTCGCAGAGGGCCGATCTTTAGACTTTAGACTAGAGCTTTGAAACTTCCAAAGTCCTAGTTTATGCATGCTTTAAGTTTTAAGTTTGTTGACCCTAAAATTGCAAGGCTGGCCCCTGGAATGTTTCTCTGTCTTTTCCTGTTCAAATACACTTAGAAAGTCATAGAAAGTTGACTGTGTGACATGGAGCCTCCTACCTTGCTTTATGCCTGTCAAGTGTGAGGTCCCTACATCAAATAACTGATACTCACACCCCAGAAATACAAGCTAATTAAAGTGCATATATAGGCAAATGTAAAGAATCCCTGGAGCTTTTGACTTAGGTCTACTTGACTTGATCTACAAATTCAGCAGACAGTCTGGCTTCATCCATGTATACTGAGTTTAAAACAAATGGCTGGTGTATTGACCCTAGGAGTGTTACTTTGGCAGGCTAACTCAACTTTGTGCTGCCTATACTGGCAAATTTAAAGGTGTCACATGAGACTGATCTAGAGCCTTTAGCCTTCTCCGTAAAGCTGAGTGTATGCATACAAGTTTTGCTTGGTCTGCACTGTGTGTTTGTACGTGTTATCCTCATCCTCAAACAAAGGGTGTGGAAGCTCTATACATGCTTTTTGTTACCATGGAGGTGTCATGTTCACCACAAGTCCTGTATCTTGGATTACTAAGCTATGTGGAGTATGGTGCAGAATGTGGGCACATTGCTCAGCTTGACACAGACCATCCCACAGCCCCCTGCATTTTCTCTGTACATGCTATTAAGACATATATAAAACTTCTTTATATAAATATGTTCCTTTTCAGCAATACAGCACTGCTAAGAAGACTCTTTCATGCAGAATACCCGTATTACTACACTCCTGTCAAACTAGTAGACTGTTAAACTTCACCAGTATAAACATCTCACAAACAGGTTTTGGCAATGGTGAGAATTTTGTTGAGGCACATTTCTGGATTTCATTGCCTAAAAACACTTCTGGGATAGGGGATCTGGGACTATATAAGTTAGACCCCCTGATCCCCACCATCCACTTCTGCACCTCCACAACTTTCCAACATTATACCACTCAGATCCTATATAAAGCCAAAAACTTCAGACACATTTTACACTGGCCATATGAATTCAGATTCAATTATAGGAATTTTCTTAACTGATGGATATCTAGTAATTATGGATGTCTAGGTATCAACAAGGCTCTTTTTCATTGCATGACCATATCAGAAGCATGGCTGTATAATTGTACAATTGCTGCTCTTTCTATACCAAACATTATTAATGAATATATGCATAAATGTATATATTATTACAATTATTATTTGCATATTCTCAGAACAAATTTCAGTCTTATTTTCATATTTCATCTTGAGTATCATCTCACAAACAAGACAGACAGAAAGAAAGAAAGAAATTATGAGTTATGTTTTTAAGTCAAAAGAAACTCTGCAAAAGACCAAACAGAAAAACATCTAGTCAGATACAAGAACCCACAAGAAAGACACAGGGGCTTATTTCTGTCAGGTAAGTGGTGTATGCATTTGAAAGTCACACCTCCTCTTGCTTAAACACACCAGTGACACTTTACCATAGAGGATTTGCCTCTACATCTGTATAAATACCACAACTCCTTCCTGTTCAACCAGCTGAAATATCAGACCTACTACTTTATGCTTTATCTTTGGTGTGAATAGGTGGATGGAGCCTATCTTTGCTCTCTTGAATGTGGTAATGGCCATCATCAATTTCTCCAGAGCTAATGGGACTGTCTGTACCCTGCGAGGAGAGACTGCATATCCACAACTATCAAAAGATGGTGATATCATAGTTGGTGGAATTTTCCCCTTTCATATCAGCTGGGAGATCACAGACTTGTCCTATGTGAGCAAACCACCTCCATTGAAGTGTATGAGGTAAGAGGGATAAGAAAGTCAGCATTTCAGACTTTATTTATTATTAAATACTGTATAATAATGTTTCATATTTCTCTATTTTAACAAGTCTTGATTTCAGAGCCTTCCAGTATTCCCAGTCATTGATATTTGCAATAGAGGAGATCAACAACAGTTCCTCTTTACTGCCTGGTGTTTCACTGGGCTACAAGATCTATGACACCTGTGGTACCACAGCAGGAGGAGTGAGAATGGCCATGGCACTTATGAATGGAAATGAAAACTCAGCCTTGGATGAACCCTGCATGAAACCTGCACAGGTACAAGCCATAATAGGAGATTCATACTCATCAGTGTCCATGGCTGTTGCAATGAGTGTTGGACCTTTCAACATTCCTTTAGTAAGTACTTACTCAATATTATTTATCAGTATTATGAACATTACAACCCTGTTTTCAAAGACAAAGTTGAAAAATAATTTGACTTATAATTTGATGTGCTGCTAAGATAGTTGAATGCTATAACATACTGTCTGTGTATCTGAATTTTAGATCAGTCACTACTCCACCTGTGAATGTCTCAGTGACAAAAGGAAATATCCGTCATTTCTGCGCACTATTCCCAGTGATTATTACCAGAGCAGAGCACTGGCAGAAATGGTCAGGTACTTTGGCTGGACCTGGGTTGGAGCAATAAGAAGAGATGATGATTACGGTAACAGTGGGATGGCTGCATTTACCCAAGCTGCAGAGCAGTTGGGCATATGCTTGGAATATTCCCTTCCATTTTATAGGACATATTCAAAAGGGAAAGTTCTTAGAATCATTGAACAGATCAAAAGCTCCACATCTCGAGTGATAATTGGATTTCTTGACAACTTAGACTTAGAAATTCTGTTAAGTATATTTCTTGAGCACAATATAACTGGATACCAGTGGGTGGGAACCGAGGCATGGATTTTTGATACAGAACTGGCCACAATGGATGAGTATAAGATACTGCAAGGAGCCATAGGACTGGCCATACCTAAAAGAAAGGTGACAGGTCTGGAGGACTTCATTCTAGATATTAATCCACTGGAAACTGTAGGTGAGACAATTTTTACAAAATTCTGGGAAGCTTTGTTTAACTGTAGATATGAGAAGGAGAATTCAGATGATTTACCAGTATGCTCTGGTGAAGAGAAACTTTCTGAGATTGAAAACACCTTCACTGACATGACTCTGATGCCAATTTTCAATAATGTGTATAAAGGAGTTTATGCTGTTGCCCATACACTGCATGACCTTCTTGGCTGTAAAGAAACATGTTCTACAAAGAAGCAGCCTGATCCTCTTACAGTAAGTAAATAGCCTAAATCAGCACTACTTTAAAATGGAGAACTTTGACCGTTAAATAAGAGCTCAATGAATAAGAATTCAAATAACTAATAATTAACATCATTAATATAAATATTGAGCCCAAATGGATAACATTACTACAGTGAACATTTTAATTGCTTTTCATTAACGTATGAACTTTATTTAATCAGTTTATAGAACACCTCGAAAGGGTTCGTTTCAAAACTAAAGAGGGTGAAGAAGTTTATTTTGATAAAAACGGTGACTCTGCAGCAAGATATGAGATAGTGAACTGGCAAACAATTAAAGATGAGCATGCATTTGTCACTGTTGGACTTTATGATTCCACTTTTGCTCCTCAGAATCGATTATCAATAAACATGACTTCTATTGTGTGGGCACAAAATACCAGTCAGGTGAGTACAAGGAAGAGACACATTATTAGTTAACACATTCCTTATGATTGAAGTCTACACAAATTCCTTATGCTAATCTATTTGAAGTTATCAGAATTAAACATGATTTTAAGACTTAGTCTAATCTATTAAATATTTCCCTTGATCACAGGTTCCAATATCTGTATGCAGTGAGAGCTGCCCTCCAGGGACTAGGAAGGCTGTACAGAAGGAAAAGCCTGTCTGTTGCTTTGATTGCATACCATGTGCTGAAGGAGAGATCAGTAACATGACAGGTACATATATAACCAAAAAAAGGGTAACTACGCATAGCATACTTTCAGTATTACTGTTGTTGTCCAAAACCCTTGCATTTAATCCTAAATTTCACAAAGTTCAGACCTTTTTCTTTGCTTTAAATAATAGATTGAGATTATAATAACAACAGATTTTAAAAGTGCCACATCTTTAATCATTTTGTTGAATGTTTTCTGTGCATATCTAACTTCTATTTTTGATGCTTTTCTTTAACTTCATGGCAGATTCCATTAAATGTGAACAATGCTATTACGACTACTGGTCAAACCCACAGAAGGATGAATGTGTAAAAAAAGAAATTGAATATTTGTCTTATGAGGACACTATGGGACGTTTACTAACAACCTTTTCAATTATGGGTGCATTTCTAACCTTGGTAATAGGAGTCATATTTTTTAGATACAAAAATACCCCAATAGTCAAAGCCAACAACTCAGAGTTGAGCTTCCTGCTGCTCTTCTCTCTGACTCTGTGTTTCCTCTGTTCACTTACTTTCATTGGTCGTCCCTCTGAGTGGTCCTGTATGCTGCGCCACACAGCGTTTGGGATCACCTTCGTCCTCTGCATCTCCTGTGTTCTGGGGAAAACAATAGTGGTGTTAATGGCCTTCAGGGCTACACTTCCAGGCAGTAATGTCATGAAATGGTTTGGGCCTCCACAGCAAAGACTCAGCGTTCTTGCCTTCACTCTCATTCAGGTTATCATCTGTTTGCTTTGGTTAATAATGTCTCCTCCTTTCCCATTTAAAAATCTAAAGCGTTACAAAGAAAAGATCATTCTTGAATGTCATTTGGGATCAAGTGTAGGTTTCTGGGCTGTGCTGGGTTATATAGGACTGCTGGCTGTTTTGTGTTTTGTTTTGGCTTTTCTAGCACGGAAGCTGCCTGATAACTTTAATGAAGCCAAATTCATCACATTCAGCATGCTCATATTCTGTGCAGTTTGGATCACCTTTATTCCAGCTTATGTCAGCTCTCCTGGAAAATTCACTGTAGCTGTGGAGATATTTGCCATTTTAGCCTCAAGCTTTGGTTTGTTATTTTGTATATTTCTTCCCAAGTGTTACATAATCATATTGAAACCAGAGAAGAACAGTAAAAAGCAGCTAATGGGTAAAATTCCAATTAAGTGAGGTAATAATTCATATAATTAGTATTAATATGGCCCTATGTTAAGCATTGACTGGTGCAACATAATTTTGGCTCATATTTATGATGGAATCTTCATAGAGATTTCATGATACTGGTAATTTTGATCTTACTATATATATGTTTGTTATTTAGTAGCCTTTCTTTCATAATGTTATGAAATTACACACACAAACACATGGATATATAAAACAAAACAAAAAAACATGGTGCCACAATCAAGTACAAGTTTTTTGAAGTAGTAGTCATTAAAGTTAATTAAAGTTTTGGTAGTACAATATTTTGTAGTATACGTGTAGGAAGGTAATTTTAAAGTGTAAGAACAATTAGCATACAACAATAAATCTAAATTAATCTTACAAATATTAATCATTTAAGTTGACTAAAATATGAAAAACTTTGTATTAACTAGTCAGCAACTAACAACTTAACAACTTAACCTTTATTGCAGTTACCATTAAGTAGGATACAGTACAACATTTAGTACCCATGTAAATTATTTAACTCGGATACCTGCTGGTTGCCTATTCTTGCCATCACTCTTGACATAATAGTGTAGTGATGTATGTTTCTCAAAATGGGGTCTGCCAAGTGCAACTGGCCCTCTGCAGAGAGCTTGTTTTTAGTTCAAAGCCTTAGAGAACTCATCATTATTAATTTATATCATAGCCTACATTGACAGATTTTGCTTCCTGGTCTTCTGGCCCCATCTGTTGCACTACCACTACCTACAGTATACAGCCATTCAGTTCAAAAAAGTTGTATGTACACATAACACAGCTGTACTGATTATATGCATCGGCGTGTGTAACCATCAGACTATATTAGATCATATTCGATGAAAATAGTTATTTCAGTCAGAATAGCAAGTGTTTGTGTAAACCTAGCTACTGGCATGAAAGATGTCTTATACTTTGAAGACCTCTACCATAACACTGGTTTATGTTAAACTTGAAAATAAGCTTTACATAAAAGAAACACAGAGATACAGAGATATTTGAATTCCTCCACTTGGGGCAAGAATTCACTCCCAACCCCACAAGAGCGTTCCGCTCTTTTCTGGCTGAGTACCATGGTCTCAGATTTACAGGTGCTGATTTTCATCCCAGCTACTTCACACTCAGCTGCAAACTGGCCCAGCAAGAGCTGGAGGTCCTGGCCTGATGATGCCAGCAGGACCACATCACCAGCAAAAAGCAGATGTGAAATCCTGAGGCCATCATACCGGACTCCCTCTGCTGCACAGAGAAATTCTGTCCATAAAAGTTATGAACAGAACTGGTGACAACAGGCAGCCCAGGCAGTGTCTGACAGCCTTGCCAACCAAGCTCCTGTTCTGTTTGTACAGGGACTGAATGGCCTGCAGCAGCAAGCCCCATACCCTGTACTCACAGAGCACCCCCACATGATCCCCCAAGGGAAGCAGTCAAATGCCTGCTCCAAATACACAAATGTGAACTGGTTGGGCATCCTCCAGGGCCCTAGTTAGAGTAAAAACCTGAGCCACTGTTCCACGACCCCACTTTGTGCCTCTTGTAACTGAGATTATACTATCAGCCAGACTCTCTTCCCCAGTACCCCAGCATAGACCTTGCCGGGAAGGCTGAGGAGTGTGATTCAATAGTTGGAACATACCCTCCGATCCCCTTTCTTAAAAAGAGACCACAAACCCCAGTCTGCCATTTCATGGGCATGCCCCTGGTGTCCATACTGTTGCAGACATGTGTCAGCCAGGACAGCCCTATAATATTCAGAGCTTTGAGAAATTCTGGACGTACCTCATCCACCCTCCGTTGCCTTGCCACCAAGTAGTTTTACAACTACCTTGGTTACCTTAACCCATGATAGGTGGACCCTCACCCAGGTCTCCAAGCTCTGCCTCCTCTGAGGAAGGGAACTATCATTATTTGCTCATAATTGTTGGGTTATGTTTGGTGTAATCGCAGTGTATCTGTTATAAAATCCCAGCATGGCCCGTACCTAATATGTCTATTGTCTCGTGTACCGCATGTTCATAGGCATAAACCCCCATAGCTTATTCAAACCTTGAACCATAAGTTTTCCTTTGTCTGCTACTCTCTCGTCCCCGATGCACACACACTCAGTTGTTCCCAATTTGTTGCTATTTTGGCGTTTTCTGTGTTGTGTTTAATAAATGTATTACTTTGTTCAAATCCATCACCTGACTTGCTGTCTTTCAGTTATGACTTGAAGCCAAACCTATCATCAAATTACTGTCTTCAGAACTTAAATTATTATTACCATCACTAGATTATGTTGTGAAACTCTATTCAGATGGTAGGATTAACACAGATTGTTGAAATTGAATGCTTTAAATTTAATATCATTAGTGACTCAACCCTAACTGTTAAATTTAAGGTTACAGACTTCTAATGTAGGTGATTTTATAAGATTATTTACTCTAAGAAATTTGCTGGTACCTACACATAGCATTCACATTCAAAATAAAAAAGGAGTAAAAAACTTAAAGTCAAATAATTAGATTTACTTTGTCCAACATAAAGTAATCAATCTTATTTTCAAATATTTAGTGTAAGCAGTAGTTCAAATAAAAATCCATTCAGTTTAATAAATCTAGCAGCTGAACCTACTACAAACAACTTACAGAATTTCTGTCTCTCAAATAATATACTGACTAAATAAATTACTAGCAAGCATAGAATCTAATAAAGGACATGCCTTCACGAAAACTTCGTGAGTCGCTAACAGCTCTGCAATTTTGTGTGGTGGCTATGATATTTGATATGAAGACATATCAAGTAAACAAAGAACATTGTTTTTTACAGTATTGTCATGATGTGGATGCTGCCCTACTGGTGTTCTCCAGTAGTGGCAGTAGCAAGCACATGGGCTGTTTTGTTTTTGTTTCCCTTCCTTTGTTTATGTTGTCCATACTTTCCTCAGGTGGTGGGCATTATCCAGTCTTGCATGTTTTTATGCACTGTATGTTTCACTTGCACTTGTCTGCATGATTTGTGCGTACCCCATGCCAGTTTGGAGACTGGAGGGATGGGCGGAGAGAAGAACCCATGAGTTCACCATAAGGAACTTAGGAATGCAGGTGCAGCAAAGCACCTGGACGGTTTCATTATTGTTTTCATTCATTCATTTGTGTTGTCCATGTTTTCCTCAGATGGTGGGTGTTATCCACTAATTAGCTCACCACCTGAGGATCATTATGCATTTATGTTTACCCTGATATAAATACCCAGTTTTGTTCAGACTGTTTCGGTCCGTCAAGTCACATACAATTACTCATCTTTTAGTACATACACCTATGTAATATACTAAAGCACATGTTGACAGTGGCCTATTACTTAATGATGACAAACCTGCATTCCTGTGGTCAAAAATCTTTGAGGGGTAGAGGATGGTTAACACAAATGGTTCATAGCTCAAACAGTTGACTGCTTATATCTTTAAACAGGTTTTATAATCAACAAATGTTGCTAATTATGTATGTTGTAAGACTGTAGGCTTAAGTCTTTAAATTGTCAGCATTTAGCTGATGCTTTTACAAAAAATGACTATATCTGGAGCAATCAGGGCAACCTGGCAGTGGCAGGACATAAACTAGCAACATTCTGGTTACTAGCTGAATGTGTTACCACTGAGTTACCACTACCCTTGTGTATGTGTTGAATGTATGTTAGTGTACCTTCATTGTGATGATCAAAGTACAAAGTAGTTCAAAGTACATTTATTCACAAACTAAAATTCAAACATGCACACTAAGATAGGACAGGAACATTTCAATCAGCAATGAGCAATTTAATATATATAACATCACATAAATTATATGTAGACCAGTTGTCCATTGAGCTGTGGTGAACAATTAACAAAAACACAATGTATTGTAATGAATAAAATAGTGGAAAAAACAACTTGAAGACATAGTTTCAGTCCAAGAATACAGACTGGACAGGCAGACTTTAATCCACAGGTTAACTAAGCTACTCTGCTCACATTTCAAAGTCACACCCCCTCTGACTGGCCTACCAGTAAAACTTTACCACAGAGAATTTGCCTTTCTATCTGTATAAATACCACATATCCTTCCTGTTCAACCAGCTGAAACATCAGACCTGCCAGACGTACCTTAACTGTTATTTCCAGTCTGTAGATGGATGGAGCCTGTATTTGCTCTCTTGCATATAATAATGGCCATCATCAATTTCTCCAGAGCTAATGGGACTGCCTGTGTACTGCGAGGAGAGTCTGCAAACCCAGAACTATCAAAGGATGGTGATATCATAGTTGGAGGAATTTTCCCCTTTCATAGCAGTTGGGAGATCACAGATTTGTCCTATTTGGTCATACCACCTCCACCAAAGTGCATGAGGTAAGCAGAATGGGAAAATAAGTATATTATCACTGCGTGAACATGTGTTTATATTAAACATGTTAAATGACTAAGAATAACAAAGTAGTGATGGAGCTTTACATTTTGTCCTAAAATAATGTAATTGTATTTTTTTCTGGTTTGACCAGTTTTGATTTCAGAGCCATACAGTTTTCACAATCCTTGATCTTTGCAATAGAGGAGATCAACAACAGTTCCTCTTTACTGCCTAGTGTCTCACTGGGCTACAAGATCTATGACACCTGTAGTTCAACAGCAGTGGGGGTTCAGGTTGCTATGGCACTTATTAATGGAGATGATAAATCAGTCTCAAATGAACCCTGTACAAAACCAGCCCAGGTACAAGCCATAATAGGAGAGACCTACTCATCAGTGTCCATGGCTGTGGCAATGAGTATTGGACCTTTCAGCATTCCCTTGGTAAGAATTTAAGCAATTATGAACTTTTAACTTCATGTCTAGTAAAACTGTCACATGTTATTACAGTGATGCATATAAACTTATGTCTAAACATTATGCCTGAGATGCCTGCATAAATGTGTTTTTAGATCAGTCATTGTGCCACCTGTGAGTGTCTCAGTGACAAAAAGAAATATCCCTCATTTCTGCGCACTATTCCCAGTGATTATTACCAGAGCAGAGCAATAGCAGAAATGGTCAGACATTTTGGATGGACCTGGGTTGGGGCAATAAGAAGAGATGATGATTATGGTAACAGTGGGATGGCTGCATTTACACAAGTTGCAGAGCAGTTGGGCATATGCTTGGAATATTCCCTGCCATTTTTTAGAACTTACTCACAAGGGAAAATTCTGAGAATAATTGAGCAGATCAAAAGCTCCACTTCTCGAGTCATAGTGGGATTTGTCGATGCCTGGGACTTAGAAATGTTGCTGGATGCATTTTATGAGCACAATATCACTGGATACCAGTGGGTGGGAACTGAAGCCTGGATCTTTGATCCAGTTCTAGCCACAATGGACAAACACAACATACTGCAAGGAGCCATAGGGCTGGCTATCCCCAAAACAGAGGTGACAGGTCTGAAGGACTTCATTCTAGATATAAAACCACTGAAATCTGCTGGCAATGCCATTTTTGCAAAATTCTGGGAGGCATTATTTAATTGTAAATACAAAGTCCAGAATGATTCAGAGGTCTCAACAGTGTGCACAGGAGAAGAGAAACTATCTGAAATGGACAGCACCTTTACTGACATGTCCCTGATGCCATATTTCAATAATGTTTATAAAGGGGTTTATGCAATAGCCCATACCTTACATGAACTACTTGGTTGCAAAGAAAGATGTCAAACCAAGAAGCAACCTGATCCTCTCACAGTAAGTTAATGTTTCTGCACACAATTTGGAACACACATTTAGCACCAGATTTGAAACCCGTCAATTAGATTAGCAATGAAGTGTTTTGCAATGTTATTTTAAATAATTTATACCAACATTTATTGTCAATAAACTATTTCTTCAGTTTCTAGAACAACTCAAAATGGTGCGTTTCACAACTAAAGGTGAAGAAGTTTATTTTGATGAAAACGGTGACCCTGCTGCAAGATATGAGGTTATAAACTGGCAACCAAGTAAAGATCAGCAACACGAGTTTGTCACTGTTGGACTTTATGACTCCACTTTCCCTACTGACCGTCGATTAACACTAAACATGCCTTCTATTTTGTGGGCACGAAATACAAATAGGGTAAGAATAAAGGAAACACTGACCTTTACAGTCACTTTGACCTTAGGTAATGACTCTTATGGATCATATGGACATGATACTTGTAATACGAATTTAAAGAAAGTAGTTAAAGAAAGTCTTATCCAGGCAATTAAATATTTCCCTTGAACGCAGGTGCCAGTATCTGTGTGTAGTGAGAGCTGCCCTCCAGGCACCAGGAAGGCTGTGCAGAAAGGAAAGCCTGTGTGCTGTTTTGATTGTATACCATGTGCAGAGGGAGAGATGAGTAATATCACAGGTATTCCATAGGTTATTGAATATCATGAGATATTCTTGTAAAAGTAGATAAAATTATTTTTTTTAGTGTATTCACCAAATATTCTGCGCGTATATATAAACACACTTTATTAATTTTTCTTAATTGTTTGTTTTCCTTCTGGCTCCAATACAGATTCTATTACATGTGAAAAATGCTACCAAGACTCCTGGTCAAATCCACAGAGGGATGAGTGTATAAAGAAGGATATCGAATTTCTCTCTTATGAGGAAACTATGGGAATGTTGCTAACAGTTGTTTCTATTATTGGTGCATTTATGACAGTGGCGATATTAGTCATATTCTATAGATATAAAAGTACCCCAATAGTCAAAGCCCACAACTCAGAGTTGAGCTTCCTGCTGCTCTTCTCTCTGACTCTGTGTTTCCTCTGTTCACTTACTTTCATTGGTCGTCCCTCTGAGTGGTCCTGTATGCTGCGCCACACAGCGTTTGGGATCACCTTCGTCCTCTGCATCTCCTGTGTTCTGGGGAAAACAATAGTGGTGTTAATGGCCTTCAGGGCTACACTTCCAGGCAGTAATGTCATGAAATGGTTTGGGCCTCCACAGCAAAGACTCAGTGTCCTTTCCTTTACTCTCATACAGGTTCTTATCTGTATTCTTTGGTTAACAATTTCCCCTCCTCTTCCCTTCAAAAACCTAAAGCGCTACAAAGAAAAGATTATTCTAGAATGTCACTTAGGCTCATCCATAGGTTTCTGGGCTGTGCTGGGTTACATAGGAGTCTTAGCTTTCTTGTGCTTTATTTTGGCTTTTCTAGCACGGAAGCTTCCTGATAATTTCAACGAAGCCAAGTTCATCACATTCAGCATGCTCATATTCTGTGCAGTTTGGATCACCTTTATTCCAGCTTATGTCAGCTCTCCTGGAAAATTCACTGTAGCTGTGGAGATATTTGCTATTCTGGCCTCAAGCTTTGGTTTACTATTCTGTATATTTCTTCCCAAGTGTTACATAATCATACTGAAACCAGAGAAGAATACTAAAAAGCAACTTATGGGTAAAATGCCAATTAAGTGAGCTAATAGTCCATGTATGTCGTTTTATTGTACTACATATAAATCGTGTGGCTTGTGCAAACATGGAATTAGTTAAATAATATATAAGAGGAACTTATTTTAAATGTTCTACAGATCCAGCCCTTGGTTTACGACGTGATCATTTCAAAGGATTACTTAAATCTGTACTTTTCTTTTGTGGAAAGACATTGTCATTATTAAACATCTGTCTATTCACTATTACTATGTATATGTATTTACTGTTCATACTGCCTATATAATGCATATGAGCGTTGCATCCTTAGCTTTAGCAAAAATACTTTTAATCATTCAAAGGGATCTGGAAATAGAGGTTGCTACCACCCTTTGGAGATAGAGGTCGCTTTCGTTTGTCATTCTGCAGTCTACTTTCAAAATATTATTTAATTTTGAAAATCATATCTGGATTAGTTTACATAACAATCTGTAAAACTATATTATAGTATGTACTTTCCTCTTATGAAAAACAATCAGAAACATTAACAGAAGAAAATTAAACAGACTGCTGTGATAAAGTGTGTTTTGTTTGTATTATTTGTTTGTATTTGGTATTTATTTGTATTTGGTATTATTCCATAATGTATTCCCATTCATGCAAATAATATCCCTTTAGTCTAATTAGTGAGGGCAAAAACTTACCAATAAAAATATTTCCTACCTTGAGTACTGTGGACATTTAGTAATCAAGTAACCAACATGGATATACCTCACAGCAATAGTTTTAAATGAGCACAGACATAAATTCAGAACATTCTTTGGATACCAAGAAGAGTAGCTAGTGTATTCTTTTTCAAAAGCTCAGTTCATGTATCCGAATGCCATGAACACAATTTAAAAAATCTAAAACATTTATTTAAAAATACACACAAATAAAAGAATTTCAAAAATTGTAGGAACACTGTGCTAAGCAATTATGATATGATTATAACTGATGTCTATGATGACTATAACTATATCTGACTATCTAGCCAAAGCCTCTATTATTAAAAGAAAACAATAACTGCTAATAGTGGACCTTGACCTATCAGTCCTACGACTATGTAAAATGTCTGTGTGGGTAAAAGCAAAACATGATATGATCCTCAATGTGTTACTGACATTCCTCTAGGAGAGGGTAGTAGGCAGCTGCCTAATAATTTTGTGAATGCTAAGAAGTCCACTTCAAAAAAGGAATTTAAGATAGCTAGCTCTGTATAGCTAGCTCAATAAATACCATCCAGATTTAAGAGATTTGTTGAAAGTGTGCTATTTTTAGAAGACATTTACAAATAATTTTCAGTGGCCTTCAGATTACAGAAACAAGGAACCGCAACACAATATCACATGTCTGGTATCACTGTGCCACACCTGGTGTCATGCTCATTTATCCTCACAATGAGCATTTAACAAAATTATCCAATTATGATAAGCACAGAAATACAATAACAAAACACCGCTCTGGTTCAGATTGGAGAGGCCATTCCTCCCAATCATGCCTCTCCAGGTCTCACTGTAAATTGCTGACATGAGCCCTGAAGTCTCCCAGCAAGACAATGAACCTGTCAGAGAGATCTTCAACTCCCACATCCAACAAAGCTTCGACCACATCCCAAGGGAAACCGGAGACATTAAGTCCGAGTGGGCCTTGTTCTGTGCCTCCATTGTCGATGCAGCTGGTTAGAGCTGTGGCTGCAAAGTTGCCTGGTGCCTGTCGCAGCAGCAATCCCTGAACCAGATGGTTTACACCTCAGGTAAAGGAGGCCGTCAAGCTGAGGAAAGAGTCCTGGCTGGCTTGTGAACTCTGGAGGCAGCTTACAGATACCAAAGGGCCAAGCAAGGCTTTTGCAGGGCTGTCCTGGCTGATATATCTCTGGAACAACATGTGGACCCAGGAGTGGTACCCCTGGAATGGCAGAGGAGGTGTGGTGGACTCTCTGTCCAAGAAAAGGGACCAGAGAATAGTTTAAGCTTGAAGATTCTGAAAGGGCCTGTGTGTCTAGGGCACAGTTTGCAACAGCACTAATGTGACAAATATCCACGGCTGTGTAACAACTGGTTAATAGTGGCCCTGGTGTTATATCTAACTGCAAGCATTATACCACAACTTCCATTAGTAGTACTATATCATATTTAAGAGACATTTCCTGAAATATTTGAAATCATATATGCAACCTTTATGCCAGAAAGATTTGTTTCAGAAAAAATGTTATATAATATTAAATAAAAGTAGTCTATATAGAAACAACAGTAAAATATCTAAACTGATCATTTCCAAGTAGGACACAAAAACACATCAAATGAGATACAAGACATCATGGCCTGCTTTTTTATTTTTTTTTAGAACTGATAACATTAGAATGTCACACCTCCAGTGAATGAGGTCTATCAGTGTAAGAGAACACTGGCACTGTCATCTGTATAAATACCACAGTTCTACCAGCTGCAGCATCAGACCTGACATACACACTGTGAGACTGAACTCTAGATAAGTGAATGGAGCCTGTTGTT
>JAOXYF010021137.1:3223-16050 GCA_028565775.1 Sternarchorhynchus goeldii
CCCACCTCTATAGACCTACCACTCCCCACCTCTCCAGACCTTCCACTCCCCACCTCTATAGACCTACCACTCCCCACCTCTCCAGACCTTCCACTCCCCACCTCTCCAGACCTTCCACTCCCCACTCTACAAATGCTAAGCTGCGTGAAGTAACCCATCCATAGTTTTCCTTTGTGTTTATGTTTTTTGAGAAGGACTCCCCATTCTAGTAACTCCTGAGCTATTTCCAGTCCCAGTGGATCCTGCTGCCATGCTTGCAGAACCAGCTGCACTCTGGTTATGTTGTTATGTTAGGAGACTCTCGGTTTTGATGCCCTCTAGGACTGAAATGCTCTAAGCATGTTGTCTTTTCTTACTGCATGGTCGGTGGCCTTTAGGACATCGTTTCCAGTCCAGGCCCCAAGGGGTGCTGGAGGCTCTCTCTCAGCCTCTGGCACACCTGAACTATCTCTGATCCTGAGTTCTTGGTACAAATGTGTTGGGAGCTGAAATAAAGCAACAATACGGGCTGTCTGGGTGTCCTACAGAACTGAGCTGGTGTGGGACCAACGTGGGATAGTGTAAACAGTGTGCACAAATAAGCAGCTAAATCCCTGGTTTTATAGTGTGCTCTAATACCTTAGCATTGGTCCTTAGCACACAACACCACGTCCCTCACCCCTCTCCCACAGTAAATACTCAGCCCTCTGATCTGTCAAGTGATCTGACCCTTAATGAAAAAGCTGGAGAGCTACATTTTCCCTGACAATGTTCATCCTGCTAAAGCAGGCAGTGCAGAAGTGAAGACAGCTGGGGATCAGATCTGAAGCCAGGAATGGGCAACTCCCACAGATCCTCAACTGGGTTAGCAGAGGACGAGGCAGGGTGGTGGATAACTGCTCTCGGTACCAGATGGATGTGCTGCACCGTTAGCAGTTTGAGCTGGGTCTGGAGATTGGTCTGGATATTGGTCTGGCGATTGGTCATGATGAAGGAAAACTTGCTCTTCCCCTCAGTCATTCTTGCCCCTCTGTGTCTGGTTGATGTCTCCCAGTGAGCCATTGTGATTTGATTTTGAATCTGTACCAGAACTGTGCTAATGATGTTGTGTATCTTACAGAAAAAAAACAAACCCCACTGCACCGCAGATTTCAGGCAGTCATTCACTATATAGGATCTGCAACCAGTAATGACAATTTTAATTCAATTTTATGTTGTCTAACGACTTGTAGTCCCCCAACACGAGAGCCGTATGTTTCAAATGTTTATGGTTTTTAAGAAGGTTCACCCAGCACACATGTACATAATCTCATTAAAATCAGCATTTTACCTTTTAACCTCTAAGTAACTCTATAGAAACAAAATCAACGTCATGTCAGTATCCAATTACTTAAGAACTGTGTGGTATGTTTAACATGATGCTTAATTCTCATATTCGTAGAAATCAGTGGCATGTGGCAGTGGGAACAGATGCTAACATTCGACCATGTGTTGCCTCAGTCCCCAGTTGTAAGGATACGTCTATAATCTAGAGGTACTAGAGAGCACCTCTGTGTCCCTTAAATGAGATGTGAGGCCTGGGATGAGTCGGGTTTTTGGAGTTTGTTCCAGGCAACATGAACCCAAGGGGGACCGTTGTCTCTGAGTCAGAGTGCTGTGATGGTCTAAGCAGTGGATTACCTATAATGGCAGAGAGGAACAGGTGGAGGAAGAGGAACAGGTGTAGTCGAGAGGAATAACCTTCCTACTAAAAGCCTCAGTGTGGTGAGGTGGATGGGTGGGGGAGGTGAAAGATCATTTGAGAAAACAGTTCACACTATCCCTGTCATCCCACTTTCCTTCACGAGCTTCGGCTCGTCTTTCGGGTAATTGGTGGGTGTGAACAGGAATTAGGTGCAGGCATCACTCGATGAGAGGGAAAATAACCAAGAATATTTATATAATTTATTATTAAGGTCCTGCTAACGATTTGGAGATAGATGAGTATGCCCTTTGGTTAAACTGTTATTCTACAGTGTATTTCTTTGAGGGTGAAATGGTCTAGATTAGCGTGTTGTGCTACCGAGAATCGTGTTTTCATACAGTCAGGTTTGTTTGTAAGTCTGTTGTGTTGGAGCCTGAAGAGTCCTGCTGGACATGGACTCAGAAAACACTTCAGTCATGCAGCTATTGGGTTAGAAAATTTAATTTGTCCATGAAGTAAATGTTTCCATCTTTGCTAAACAGTGAATTCAATAAACTATAAGGCTAAGCAAGAGTTGAAGGGACTCACAAGGACGTTTGAATAAGTGTACTGAGTGTAGTCTATTCTCCATTTTTACTGAATTGCACAAAGTAAACGATGCAGCTGTTGTGTGTTGTGTATTAGAATGCCAGCCAGCAAGGACAAAATCATTTTGCTCTCCATTCTCCTTCCTAGGGCCCATATGGTAGATGAGAATATAACTTTAACACCTCTAAAATCTCACAGAAGAAAAAACTCTTCTTCAGCCTTCCTCTCTGGAACTTAGTTGTATTGGAATTCACTCAGTTGTTTTTGTCCATGGATTAAACATGCAACACACTACACTAGACACCACACACACCACACTACACACCACACACACTACACACCACACACACTACACCACACCACACTACATCACCACACCACACCACACACACTACACTACACACCACACCACACTACACACCACACTACACTACACACACCACACTACACTACACACCACACTACACTACACACCACACCACACTACGCACCACACACACTACACCACACTACACACCACACCACAGTACACACCACACACACTACACACCACACCACACCACACCACACACACTACACACCACACCACACCACACTACACACCACAGTCTGGTCAAACGGAAACCCACCATAATGGAATGAGGTGATAAACAGCTGAACAAGTTCTAATTATGGGGAAAAAACATTCAAACTAATGTGAAATGTTCTGATTCAAAAGTAATTCAGAAACATAATATTTTAAGACATATCAACAGATAAACCATTATGCATGCAGGTTCCGTGCACATTCTGCACTAATGGTGTGTCTAGACTGCTTGGTCACAACATTGGGAAAAGTTATTATCCTTATTATATCACTCTGAGATCTGCTGTGGCAGATGGCGTGATGTGGGGAAGCATGTCCTGAACCTTGGACAGGCATCCCAGAAGCGGGTAATGAAGGGACCGGGGCATGCTGGGAAATTTAGGGGCTTGTTAGTGTGGACTAGCTAGTTCCCTATAAAAGGCCTGACCGGCTGGGTTATGATGGGTGTTGTTTGCACCGCATCTGTGACAGGTACTTGAAAACACACACACACACACACACACACACACACACACACTGCTTCGGTGACAGCCACAATTTCGCTGCCTTAGCTTCAAAGGACAGATTTGATGAGGTGCTCTTAAGAGTGAAAAACCTTTTAAAATAAAGTGCTTTCCTGCCCCCAGAAACTACAAACTGAGCATTAAAAAAATAACAGTTTGTTGTGTTTAGTGCTGTTAAAATGTATTTTGCACAAAAACAAACTAAGGGTTAGAGGGTGTACTGGCTCCAAATGTGTAACTATCAGAACCACGGTCTCTGTCTGTAGATTCATATGAAATCAGTCCGGTTAGAATGTTCCAGCAAAAACAGTTACTGAGAAAATTCACTTAGGAACTAATGTCCCCCCAGCAGTCATGAGTGTTGTGTTACCACCACACGAACACTTATGTTCTCGGGTTTGAGTGTGTTATTATTTGATATAGTCTTCGTTTGTTTTTTGCAACAGCCCACAGTTGTTTTTCGACGCAGTAGTACAGGTCAGGAGTAAAGCACCCCCTGTTGGTAAAATGTGATTAAGTTAACTTCACATCAAAACTGAGGACAACGTTTAGCTTTTATTAACAGATTGAGTTTTTTTTATCTAGAAACTGACCACTTATTGCTTCATAGGAACAAATGAACTATCGAATGAGCACTGAAGAGTTTAATAAAACAATGCTTTCCTTTATCTTCCTCTTCAGCTGTGTGAATCCATGATATTGGTCCTGTTATGAGATCTAGAGCCACGTGTGGGACAGTACGACGACTTTTTTAACTGTGTAGTGTTCATATGATTTCAGTGTTGGTCCTCACTGCAGTCAGATTCTGAAAGCAAAAAATAAAAACCAGCCCTGAGAGGTAAAACATTATATAATCCAACTTTTCTACTTTTTGTGGACCAGTTCTAGAGTTTAGATAGTGGATAAAAGTACCAAAGTCAACCAGCAGGGGGAGATAAAACTTAAAGAATTGTGTTCCCTCTACTGTACTAAACAAGGGCTACTTTGCAGAGCTTGTATGGATATGAAAACAGCAGCACAGACTTTAAAGATTACTCTAAGATATGTGTGAAAGAACATGCCCTCCTGTATCTTGTTTATTTCCATACTTCCACTCTTCCTCTGTTCAGTCCTGGTATTTCCCTGCTCTAACCCACTGTCTAGAGGCGGTTCTCTGAGGAATGGTTTTGTGGTCAAGCCTGACTGATCCAGGCCTGACAAACACCTTCTCCTCAGCCTCTGTAATGTGCTTCTGACCAGGGCTTGTGTGAGCTGGACGGTCCTTCACCCTGCTCCCTGACCCCTCGCCTACAACTCTCTGTATGTGGGTATGTATATATTTGTCTCAGTGGAGTGTTTTGTTGTCTGGTTTCCATCATCACAAAACACAGGCAGTGGGATGGATGGATGGATGGATGGACGGACGGATGGATGGATGGATGGATGCTGTGCAGTTTAAGACAAAATCAAGTTATTTTCTTTTGTATATATAAATTCAAATAGTGATCCCCATAAGCCAGACTGTAATGAAGCCTCCAGTAATGGACAATGTTGACAAATGGACCAATTTCATGTTTGCATTAGAAAGAAAATACTTGTAGACCATCTCAATTAAAGCTGATTGAAACTGCATCTGCATCTAAAGTCAATCAATACTTCTACTGCTTCTACATGTGCAAATAAACGAAGTTAGTTGTTTGCTAAGAATTCAGGGAGTGGTGCAATGATAGCTGTTTCCAATGACCCCAATTAATGAGTGTTAATTAGGAGAAATGTACTCTCGCCAAATCCACAAACGATCCCATTAATCAATTAACTGTGATTCTTGCATTCATCACACTGAGGAAAAAACAAAGGGTTAATTGACCTCAATGATTCTATTTTCTTCCCATTAGAGGGATGGCAACATTCAAACCATTATGTCAATTGATTTTCTATATTTTGGATTTGGCTATCAGCCCTGTTGTCAGTGTGTAGTGGAGAACCTGCATCTGGTCCATTGACCGAGGGATTTGAGAGAACCTGTCCTGAACTGTTCAGGAGTGTGAGTGATGTATACAGAGACATATATAGATGGAAATTCTGCATACATGTGTTTATATAGAACTGTTCTTGTTAATAACTAGTAATTACTCGTGTTAAATTAATGTTAACTTTCACCATACAAGGAACATCTATCAAAAATATCTATCAAGTCTCAATATCTATCAAAACCACTATCAAACATAGTATCTTAAACATGCCAAGTGAATTTAACTGATGATAAAGCACAAATCTGAGATGATGGTTTTGTTATTTAGGTCACTTCCCAAGGAGGTTATGTTAATGTTCATAAAATATGAATGAAAATCAATTTACTCAGTACAATAATAAACACACTATTGCCTCAGCTTTCACATACTGGAACCATATCGATGTACTGGGCTAATTTAATACCACCACTCTTTACATTTGCGTTGTGATGTCAGTGATGTATTACAACATTGGACTATAACATTTAAATCTTTATGGCACGTATCAATTTTTGGCTTCTCACTGTGTGAATATCAACAAATAAAATGATTGATTTTATGATGTCATTTTGCTAGCAACAGCTCCAACCTGGACAGTCAGAAGAGGAGACCTGAAAGAGAGAAGAAAAAAGTCACCCAAGTGGACCTGAACACAGTAGAGACCAGCGGAGGTCATGTCCTCCAGGTGATGTTCTGTGATTGTGAGAACTACCATGCTGATTCAAGTCACTGCACTCCTCTCTCTGCCCTCATGTTTGCACAGTCAGAATCAATTTGGCTCACAGTAGATATGATATTAGAAATACCCCAAGGGAACAAATGAACCTGTTTAGTGTCTACTAGAGGCTACAACTGTAGTAAAAAAAACTGGGTATATTTTAAAATAAAATAGTTTAGCTTTGATATCTTCATTTTCCCTTTGTGACTTCACTGTCTGAAGAAAGTTAGTTTGTAACATTTTTTTAATCCCAAGATTTTACATTCCCATAAGTGTGAAACACATTTGTTGGTGCCGTTATAGTTCTCTGGTAATTTGTAAACAAATTATTAAATTATTAAAAATATGTGCATTAGTGGTGAGTAAAAACGTTTCTAGTTAAAACACCTTTTCATGTGGACACATTCGTAAAGTTTTATTGACAGGTGTAGACGACCGAGTTCAGTACTGCAGCGCTACAAAAGTAAAACTGAAAATTAGAATTTGTCCATAACTGTTCAAACACAAATTTGATTACCATCCTGTCATTTGCATATTGTTGTTTCTTCAGTATAATCTGGCACATAACACCTGGTTTTTCCTGGTCTGGCGGTTAAGGATTACAAAATCAGCACCACACCTTCCTGTATTTTGCTACATCATACAGTTAGGCTAGCTGTTTGCCTTTTGTGCAAATTAATTGCACAAAATGACATTAGGAATTCTGGTAGGACATAAACACATACAAACACTGCTGAGACAACTTCTTTCTCGCTATGGTTCCAGTGGTTTCCTTGCCGAGCGGCTGGTAGAGTCGCGTCGTCTCGCACACCGGGCGCTTCCTCGCCCTCCCTCGATGTAAGCATGGCAGTGGTGACGTCACGGGGAAGAGTCGCGGTGAGGGAACGAGCTCGTGCAGGATAGGAGCTGCCTGGGCCCACGGTCAGAACCAGCTGGAAAACTGACGGAAAACGGATTTATGTTCCGGTCGCATTCAATTTAAGTCTTAAAACAGGGTTCTTTTTTGAGTGTGTTTTCGTCGACTCCAAGCCCGATCTGTCAGGAGTTCCTCCAAGGTAAGAAGAGGTTAAATAACAACTGTAGTAAGGCTCGCTAAAGTTGGCTGCTGTGGTACAGATCGAACTGTGGCAAATACGGTGCTTGGTGGTAATTCTGCTGTATACTTAACCAAGTGATTAGAAGTGCGTTATGTTTCGAAAACAAATGTCACATATAGTGCTTCCAACAACAAAGCACTTTAAACGTTCAGTCCTTGTCGCGATGTCCGTCTGACGGCGGTCCACTGGCGTTCTGCAGCTTTTGTGTGAGCCTGCCACAATAGGTTGCGTTTCAGACAGCGTGATTTGCAGCGCTTGCCAATGCTTTTGAAACGTTCAAGTGTCTTGAACGTGCACATTTTTCAACACAAGACGGTTTCCTGTTTTGTATGTTGATACAAACTGTATCCTTTTGTACATATTGTTTAGTGTCGATGATGCATTCTCTTACAAATTAAGCCGATATCAGATTGAATGTCCAGTAACCCATTGTCATGCACTGTTCACTAATTTCCCCGCGCCAGATATTTCCGAATTTGTGGTGACCTGGCAAAAGCTTTCCAGTTTCGTTTCGTTGCCCCGTTCTTGCACCGATGAATGTGACTGGCGACCAAATCGCACGTTTTTCTTTTAGCCGACAGTGTTCGGTTACACAGGGCAGCGAGGAAGCGCGTAGTGAGGTCTTGACTAATGGAAATCGGTGTGTTGGCCAATCAGTCCTCTGAACAGAGTAGAGAAACTTTAGTAAGGTGTTGTGGAAACGTAAAGCTTTGCGTCAATATTGCGAAACCAATTTCTCACGGAAAATTGCGAAACCTTCTCAGACAAATAATCAAAAACAATGTCGTGTAGCATTATTGTAGATGATCTTGTAAGGGTTTTGATACGCCACGAGCTCTAGATGTCCTAAAACCCTAGTGTCAGCTGCACAAGGGTAGGATTATATTGCTGAAATGGATTCGTTGCCACTTCAGTTACAGGTAGACCTTAAATGTAGGGCACTTTTCACCTCAGAACAATCTGTGTCGGTGTGAATGGTACACGTACTGTCCACACCCATTTTGTGCCCTGGTACAGATCGGTTTTTATTGTCATAATTATCTTTTTGTGCACGTCAAAGCCTGTCAGGCCGGATTATTGCAAAAAAAAAAAAAAATCTGTTCAGTATAAATGCATCAGATGTAGGCTAATGTAATTTAAAAAAAAGCCTTAATCTATTTTCCCCCAAAATAGTAGTGTTGTATGAACGGAACTGAAAGGTGCTCAGCCTTCTGGGTTCTTTGCCTTGCGTCTCTCTCTCCTCGCTTTACGCTAACTGAATTTTGCGCCAGCTAGAATTTCACCTGCTCAGCTTATGTGCTTAAGTGAATCAAATAGAAGACCACTTAGAAGACAATAAT
Organism: Sternarchorhynchus goeldii; assembly: GCA_028565775.1. Lineage (NCBI taxonomy): Eukaryota > Metazoa > Chordata > Actinopteri > Gymnotiformes > Apteronotidae > Sternarchorhynchus > Sternarchorhynchus goeldii. The sequence continues at coordinate 11,710 of JAOXYF010021137.1, forward strand.
CCCACTTTCCTTAGATTTCTTAGGAAGCTTCCTTGTGGAACCAGTCATCTTAGCCAAGGTTCATGTAAATGTGGAAAAATCTGCATGTATCCAAGGTGCATGTAAATGTGGAAAAATCTGCATGTATCCAAGGTGCATGTAAATGTGGGAAAAATGGAAAGGGTTTTTTTTGTGCACATGCAATTCAACACAATACAATCCAAGTGTTGTTTTGTTGAAGTACAAAGCGCATAATTAATTTTTATTTTATTATTATTTTTACAGCTGTAGAAAACACATCCGTTCATTAGAGAAACCATCCATTCCACACTGTCTCTTCTAGCTGAGGTGACGCACGTGACTGTCCTAGTCTACACAGATCCGTTGGCCACTCCCATCAAAAGGAGTCAAACACATGAATGCTGGCTGGGAACTGTTGCACCGTGCTGTTGAACACACAAACAAAAACGCTCGTTCCTACCAACCCCATACTGACTCCAGATCAGGGGTTCGCGTCAATCTCCGTGATTGGACGCTTCCTGACTGTGCGTGTGGTTTTTCGGTCTCACGTAGCTCGGCGATCCGCTCCCTCCTGATTCGTCCTGTTTTTTTAGTCTCAGGTGGGCAGGTGCTTGTTTCCTACACCCTTGCTGCGTGAACACCTCCCGCCACTAACCTGCCTCAGTTGTGTGTAACATGAGGCTTGTGAGTGGCATTTCTAATCTTGCGATGTAAAACTCCTGTGAACAAACATGTTTTTAAAATTTCTTTTCAATTCTTTGTTATTATCATTATCATTATTATTATTACTTTTTGAAGAATCCCTGATACTGTTAGAAATGGGAGTCTCATGTTGTCCTGATCGGTCAGACAAGGAAACACCATTTCATGGTTTGTACGAACAAACCGGATACTCGAGCATTCCAGTAGGTGCTCTGTGACTGCTTTTCTGGAAAAGCATTACATCATGACTTTCCTTTCTGTTAGTACAGTGAAAAGGGAAAAAGCTGATTATGATTCCCACAGCATGGGGATTGTAATCATCTTCCATTTGACACTTAGAAGAGGCTTGTATGTTCAGCTCTGTCGTACAGAAACTGATAAAGCCAAGAACAATTCTGAAAAGACCTTCTCGTGTTGGAGTTGCCCAAAAATCACGTGACACTCGTTTCATTGTCCGGGCCTTAAATGGAATGTTCCTGTCGTGTACGCATGAACACTTCGTGGTATGTATGACGGAGTTCAGAAACCAGGTGTCGAGTTCAACTTGGTGATATAGCACCACATGAACCTGCTCTCCAGTCTCCTTGAATTAGGAGATTCTAGGAGATGTGCCGTATGACTGTTGGGGCTCCCACGGTGACCCTGTTGTTGGGGTTGATGTTTGCGGCAGCCTCTCAGTACCAGTCACTCGGTTTCAAACAAAGAGCTGCTCAGTAGAGTTTTCCAGCCCAGCCAGCCTGCTGAACTACGGTTGTATTGTTTGGAGTCATTTCAGCTCCACCCATCGTATGCTTTATGAATCTGAACACTGGCGATTCATAACCTGAGTGTACCTGCATTAACGGTGTATGAAAGACGTTGTGTGAAGCTTCAGGTCAAAAGCGCCCACGTTCACCACAGACGTGAGTTAACCCAGGTCTTCACACTGCTCACAGTCAAGTTTAGTGTTCTCAGGGAGGAGTCAAGTAAGCAGGTAAGATTACAGTAGGAATTAGAAGTAAACGGTTGTCTGAGCGAAGAAATGCCCTACCTGGGTTAAAAAAAATTAAAAACGTTGAATTAGCATGGTCTTTCAGACATGATTTGTATGAAATTATAGTGTGTGTCAATTGGTAAGAGCAGCAATCTCTGAATTCTGCAAGGCAAGTGTTTTGTGTGTCTGGCCACTAGCGTTCTCTCTCCAGGACTGGCTCTGTCAGAGCCTCAGCCTAAATATAATACTTTCAACGTCTGTAGAAAAGCCTGTAATTATGGCGTTTGTGAACTTGGCGGTGCCTTTAGCTCCAGACTGTCTGTGGTCGGGTTTTTGTAAATCTATTGATTTGATCACATGTTGGCAGCCAAGGGTGTGCATTTTACATCACTGGATGTATGTCTTCTAGAAATACCAAAAATAATACTCTTAATACAAAAATGATACTCCTGATACCAAAAAATAATACTCCTGATACAAAACAATAATACTCCTGATAGTTGCAAATCTGGTGTTGAAAAAGAGAGAGGTGCTACAGAGAGTTGCAGACGTTTCGTTGTGTTTGAGCAGGAATTATTAACTGAGCCTGGACCAACCAAGTGTCAAAATCTCAAACCACAGTTTCAGACCAGCACTGCTGTTTGTGGAGGAGAGGGCATCTTCATGAAACTGATTTTGGATTTTTGGACATGGAGTGGAAAATTGCCTCTCTGTGACCTCCACATCTACACTGAATTTAAACCATATCCAAAAGAGAGCGAACTGAGATCAAGGAGGGGGGAACGGACATCGCTGCGTAGTAGATCACACGGATGACTATGAGCAGAGTCCAGGCCAGTTCATTTTCATCACCTGCAGTCTGGAGCAGCCATTAGCTGAAGTCTGCTGACTCATGGTGTTTGCGTTAGCAGGGGGCCTTTTAATTTGAGCGATGTTCTCTTCCACCCCTGCGATGGCCTTGGTGTTCCAGCGCTTCGTCGGACGCGAGCTGAGGTCGTTGGGCGACACGCGGAAACTTGTGTGCTGCGGATCGCTGCCTGCTCTGCGTGGAAGAAGATTTCCCAGCATCGTCTGTCTCGCTAGTGCATGTAAGAGCAGCTGGGTAAACACGTGTCCTTCTGCCACGGAGATCTGCGCGTCTGGGAGCGGGCGACTGTTAAAGCCATCAGGGAGCAAGTTTCCCAGTACTTCGCTGTTCTTCCAGATCAGCAGAAACATCTTGTTAATGTTTTGATTGTTGGAGAGAGACAGGGGTCCATTCTTTAAGGTAGGCCTTTGGAATGTTGTTCATTTCTACACAAATGTGTATGCAGTTGTTGCTCATGAACAGTGAACTTGATATGTTAAATGTTTAATGTAACATGGTAATAAGACACATCCTGATTGGAACATTAGAGTCAACAATATCCAATGTCCTACAGCAGATGTTTGAATTTTGTAGCAGTTAAATATAGTGTTTTTGCTAAAGATGTTGCTGCCTAGATGTTCTCTCCCTTTCTAGTTTCAGTTGTGGTTTGTTTACATGGCAACTTATCCGCTTATTGGTTGTCGTTATGGGATGATTAAAGGCTTTTTTGAAACGTTGCCATGGGGATGAGCGCTGGAGGTGAATGTGTCGGGGAGACCGTGGTCTCTTCCTCGTGAAGAAGGGCAGGCTGTCGGTCACACGGCCCGTTCCAGAGCAGCGTCTGTAGCATCCAGGCCTTGGCCACCGCTTGGTGGTTTGTTGGGTTTGTTTTTCAGAGGCTGCTGAAAGATCTCGCCGCCTGCCGCTCGCGTCCTCCTCTGTCCGCGTCCCGCAGAACCCCAGACGTCCCGTCGGAGTCTTTACCAGCTGCTCCAGCGGCTGAGCTGAAGGGCCTAAAACCTGCGCTGGGCCTGGTCTTTTATGAAAACGGCCACTATGTTTCATGCACTCTCTCTCCGTCTCTCGTGCACTCTCTCTCCGTCTCTCGTGCACTCTCTCTCCGTCTCTCGTGCACTCTCTCTCCGTCTCTCGTGCACACTCTCTCCCTCTCTCGTGCACTCTCTCACTCACTCTTTCTCTCCCCCTCTCATGATCTCTCTCTCTTGCTCTTTTCTCTCTCTCTTGCTCTCTCCTGCAGTCTCTCTCTCTCACTCACTCCATCTCTCCTTCTCTCTTGATCTCTCTAGTATCTCAAACGTAACCCATGCCTCATGCTCTGCGGTGCTCTAGAGGCGAGTGTCCAGTCTGGGAAGCTACTGTCTTTATCCTGTAGAGCAGGATGCTCGTTAATTCATTTTGCAGTCATAAACGCTCTGTGAGGGACTCGTTATGAGGGCAGTTGAGGGTCGATCACACCTTCACACCCTCTTAACTGCCTGACTGGGTTTGAGTTTCCTTTCCGTGACAGGCAGTGCATGTGAGTTGGGTGAAATTGAACACCAGCTTAGAAAGGTCTGGAAGAAACCAGCTGTAGGGTCTCTGGCCTGCCATTACACACACACACACACACACACACACACACACACAGGGGCCTTGCTGCACTCTTTCGTGACCCTTGAGCAGCTGGGACTGTGAGCTGAGTTCATCACTGTGAAGCATGTTTAAACAGAGGACTCCTTTGGTTTTATTTGTGTGTGTGTGTGTGTGTGTGTGTGTGTGTGTGTGTGTGTGTGTGTGTGTGTGTGTGTGTGTGTGTGTG